>APFE031504508.1:0-79360 GCA_000404065.3 Pinus taeda | reverse complement strand
ATTTTTGACATTTTTGGGAATTTTACAGGTTTTGGCCATTCGAGTGGTCTCACCCCTTACGAGACCAGTCGTGGGGACAGCTCGGAACGGGGAAAACTATACATTTTTGGATTTTTTAGGAAAATATACACTTGAATATGGAAGGGATTCATATTTTATGGAGATTTGGGCTCCCAAAAGCTCAAAATGCATGCAAATTTTGACTTTCTGCCCCTTTTTTGAGTTGCAGAGAGCATTCTTGGGAGTTTTAATTGTTGGGGGGTCCAATCAACTCCAAATTCAGAAATTCTAGTTGGGTTGGAAAGTAGACTTCCCGACCTTTCCAATGAGCTATCCTGTACCTGATTTGGACACCAGGAAGGCCCTCAAACAGAGCTGCAACAAGGTGCGACCACTCGAGCCAGGGGTGCGACCAGTCAGGTAAATTTGCCAGTTTTTGACCAGTTCGGCCAGCAAAGCACTGTTTTCACTTTGGTTGACTATTTGGGCATGTAAATGATGGGTTCTTGTGTAAATTTCATGACATTAGATACTTTTACTCTTCTTTACCACTTCTAGAAGCTTTTTTGATGTAAATAGTAAATATTTAATGCATGGATAGGTTTCCTAAGTTTTAGAGGCAAGTTGTTGAGCTAGCCTATTATTTGGTGATTGATTTAGAATTAGTTGCAACAGCTCCTAGGAAGCTGAGCTCGACCCCTAGAGGTGGGGAAAGAAGTTAGAACTTCTATATTATGCCTTCTCTTTCTCATTTTCATGGTTGGACTCTAGAAGGAGAAGCTCTATTGTATTTTTTACTTGTATCTCTGCAATTTGAGGAAAACGAAGGACAGGGTTTTGCAGACTTCATTGTGGATTCTTGTGGATTATTGTGTTGATGGTGTGTTTCCTACTTGTCATTGTAAGTGTGTTTATGTGTTCCATCTCTTATTCTCTTGCTGCTAATTAAACAAAAGAAGTGATAAAGTTTGAATTCATGCATGCCATTCTCAGCTTTCAATTTTGTTTAATATTTATGTTTTCCACTGTCTAGAGAGGATTCGAATTCATTGTTTGCCCTCTTTAGCTTCTCTTATTTCCTCCTTGATCATCTATTCCAACTAAAGGCATCAGCATAAACTCCTACCTTGCCCCAAAGACCCACTTGCAAAAACTGAGCTCAATCCCCGCAACCTGAATTGCACTCCCTCCAATTGCCACCAAAAACCCCAAAAACTTTAAATCAACCCTCCTTATCAGTTTACTAGCCTAAAATCAGTGTTTCTAATTGGTCAACTCATCCTATTGAAAAATCCACCGAGTTTGACCGGAGAGAGCCTTCTCCTGCCTCGTAGGGCTAGCTACGAGGCTGAATGGTTTGATGTAGCCTTGAGATTTGTCTATCTCAGCCTAGGTGAAATCTCAAGTGCTAACAGTTACAGTCAAAAGTATTAGAAGTTCGAGATAGACCTGTTGGTGCTATGATTATTGTGCTTCGAGCAGTGGAAGTTCAAGTCACTCCCAGGATTGGAGGTATATGAAGTATTTTTCCATGTACTCATTTTCATTTTTGTTGAGATGAATGAAGCAACCTCCCCACTATTGAATTAGGGCCTAGAGATGTAGTCCACATTGGATGAACTCCATTATAAAATTTTTGTGTGCATTATCTTTATGGTCTCCTTTATGTTGCTTCTTCCTTAACTGTATGCACATATGGTTTTTACATGCTCTTTTATTCAATTATGCTAACATCAATTGAAGAAAAGATCTTGAATCATGCTAGTATTAGAGGCATACCAAATCAAATGGGCTACCCTCCTATTAAATTTCAGATGGTCTTGGGCCCTATTAAATTTTGGATGGTCTTGGGCCCCATCCTATCCTTGATATGCCCAAGCGACCTGATTTTATATCATAATTTTTCTTTTTATCACCCATTTTTTTCCTATCCACTTTGAACCCAATTTTCTCCTAAGTCTGTGGGAGTTAGTAAAAGAGCCATACACCATTGGAAAGTTCTTGGAGAAAAATATTAAACCATACAATTTTCATTCTCATTTGGACTAGGGAGCTAGAGAAGAAATGCATTTAAATATATGTTATCGAAACTGCAACTTTGACAACATGCTATTCATAATGATAATTTACAGTAATATCAACAACATCACACATTCAACAATATTCCCATGCTAATGGATTTTGACATTAATGACACTGTATTTGACATTAATTAAAACATATGTGCAATACTATCCTCCTTTTGCATTGATGGCAACACCACTAGACATCATCTAGTCATTGATGATATTGGACTAGACTCCCCCTACCTGCTTGCCAACTATAATCCTCCTGATGTTTTCTTATTACCCCCCATTTACATGAATAGAAAGGGCATATACTCCACCTGTGATAATGCATACTATTTCCTTGAACTCCCCCTGCAACCAATATGCTACTTGGTTGAAATCAGTGAACCAATCCCCCTTGTGAAGAGGAAATTACACCCATTTTTTGTCTAAGATATTCAAAACTTTCTTGGGGCATAGGATTGGTAAAAATGTTTGTAATTTTCAATTTTGTTGGAATGTATTTCAATTTGATAGTTTGGTCAACGACTTGTTCTCAAAGAAAATGATATTTTATAAGAATGTGATTTGTTTTAGAATGCATAATAGGGGTTTTAGAGATATTGATATCACTGGTATTTTCACACTTGATTGGTTCAGGTTGATCATCATTTTCTTGAAGATCTTAATATTCTACTTCAGCCATATGACTTGAGTGTAACATGATGTTGTTGCAATATATTCTGCCTCCATTGTGGATAAAGAAATGGAGGTTTTTTTCTTGCTGAGCTAGGAGACTAGACAACTATGTAAGAGGAAGACCATCCGCCCTACCGGTGCTCTTTTTATAATCAACACTACCCATCTAATATGCATCTATATAAGCTCTAAGAGTAATATATGTGCCCCTTGGATAACATAAGCCATAATCTATGGTCCCCAATAGATGTCTAAATATCATTTTCCCACATTCACATGAGTTTCTTTTGGGCTTGAGTAAAATCTTCCCACTAGACCTGCTTCTTACATGAAATATGGTCTTGAAGTTGTTAAGTAAAGAAGGTTTCCAATTGTGGACGTGAACATGGCAAGGTTTTCTTCTGGAGACTCATCATTCACACTGATTTTACATGTTGTTGTCATGGGAGTGCTCATAGGTGTAGAATTTTCCACACCAAACTTCAATATTTATTTAAGGTACTTGGTTTGAGAAATAAAGATGCCTTTTCTAATTGATGAACCTACAAATAAAGAAAGAAAGACAGTTCCCCAAAGATAGACATTTCAAACTCCTTTTGCATGTTAATTACAAATCTTTTTTGATAGAGTTAATATCACTGCCAAAAATTACGCCACCCACATAGACAACATTAATTAAAAAGTTATCATTATTAGTTTTGATGTAAAGGTTACTATCTACTGCCTCTCTCTTAAAGCTTTGTTGCTGAAGATATTTATCCAATCTAGAATATCAAGCCCTAGGTGTCTGTTTTAAACCACACAACTCTTTCTTCAATCTAGACACATGTTCCTTATCTTCTAATGGCTAAAATCCTTCTAACTACTCTACATATACTTCTTCTTGATGTTATCCATTTAGAAATGTTCATTTTACACCCATATAATAAACTTTAAACCCCTTAAAGGTTGCAAAGGCCAAGAGCATTTTTATTGCTTCAAGTTTGGCTGTTGGAGAAAATGTTTCTTCGAAGTCCACACCTTTGACCCATGCATATCCTTTACATACAAGTCTTTCTTTGTTCCTTACTACTTGTACATATTCATTCAACCTATTTATATAGACCCACTTGGTTCTGATCACATTTTTGTCCTTAGGTCTTGGAACATACTCCCATGTCTCATTCTTATCAATCTAATCAAGTTCTTCATTCATAGCCTTAACCCAATGTTCATCATGACTAGATTGAGCAAAGTTTTGAGGTTCCAACAGGGATAATAGAGCTAAGCTATCATGGTTTGTTGTGCTAACAAGATTCCTTCTAGTTTGAACTCTTGATTCCTTATCCCCAAGAATTTGACAATATGGATGATTCTTTTGGACATACCTTGATGGATTTTTTGGATGCAATGTATCACCTTCTTCTTGTTCCTCATCATGCTCTTCATTCTAATTTTGTTCTTCCTATTCTTCTTGGTTGTTATTTGGGTGTCGTTAGGTTTGAGGAAATACTTCATTTATTCTTACGACAATACATTCAATAACCTTACATCTCATTTTGTTGTAACATTTGTATCCCTTGCTTCAATATGAATATACAAGGAAAATTCCTTCCACGTTTCTGGAATCATATTTCCTTAAACAGTTTCATTTATCTTAATATAACATTTTCTTCCAAACAATTTGAAATGTTTAACAGTGGCTAATCTACCTTTCTAAAATTCATAAGGTATTTTAGTATTGTTGACCCTTATTTATGCTTTGTTCAAGATATAAATTGTTGTGTAAACCACTTCTACCCAATATATGTTTGGTAACTGAGCTTCCATGAGCATGGTTCTGTCCATTTATTGCGCTGTTCAATTTTTTATTTCATCCAATCCTTTCTACTATGGAGTTCTTGCACTAATTAGGTTTTCTTATAATTCCATGGTTTTCACAATATTTGATGAATTCATTGGAAGCAAACTCATGTCTCAATCAATTCTCATAAATTTTATTTTTGGGTGAGTTTCATTTTCAACTAAAGCCTTGAAATCTTTGAATTTCTCAAAAGAATCAAATGTTTATCTAAGGAAGGTAATCCATGACATTCTTGTATAATCATCGATGAGCAACATAAAATATGTTTCACCTTTCAGTGTTTGAGTCTTGAATAGTCCACAGAGGCCTGTATGGATGAGTTCTAGAGGCTTGGAGGTAGAGTATTTTTTTTTTTTGAAGAAGACCCTAGTTAGTTTTCCATGTTAGCATGCCTTACATAGGCCATTATTTGGTTTTGATATACATTGGCATGCCCTTCACGGCCCATGTTTTTCTAATCTTTACCATATTATCAAAATTTATGTGTCCCAACCTTTTCTTCCATAGCCAACTCTCGTTTATATCTCCCATGCGACATTTTTCTCTTTGTGCTCCATCAAGAATGTACACATTTCCCAAAGTTATGTTAGCCTTTTCCACTAGCTTTTCTGTATCAACATTTCTAATTTCACATTATTTACAACTGAATTTGAGATCATACCCTTGATTACACATTTGATTGACACTTAAGAGATTTCGTTTCAGTCCTTTCACATACAAACTGTTTTGGGCCTTAGTTCTTCCATTATCTATGTTGATTGTCCCTTTCCAAACTATTCTTGTAGATGCATTGTTACCAAGTATCACTTTGCCTCCATCTTATTTCTTTAGTGTAATGAATTTACCTTGATATAATGTCATGTGCCTTGAACATCCACTATCAATATATCATTTGTTTTCTTGTTTTTTGGCATATAACAAAAGACCACACTCTTCCTTCTTCTCTTGTTTATTTTTCCATACTACTGGACATTGACTTATGAGGCTACATTATTTCTTACTTTGGTTTTGAGAACTATTTAGATTGCTTGTGAAATCTCGTGCTTTGTGCCAATAGTTGTTGCATATGTAGCATTCAACGTAATTCAACAGAGGAACCAAATAATTACCTTTTCTAATACCACTTTCATACATATCTTTAGATTTTCCACTCAAAGAGTTGTTCATTGAAGTTTTAAGAAATTATTTTCTTCCATAATCTTTTTTTGCATAGGCTCTACAATCAACTACTCTATGAACAAAATTATTACATGAGTAGAAGGTATCCATAAAATAAATTTCGGTACCTGGATATACATTTCCTGCTGAAAGGAATAACTTTGCTAACTCTATTTTTCCTTCTTTATTTGGCACAATGTTGCTAATTCATAGCTATATTGGTGCATTTTAGCATGTTTCCATGGATGCCATCTTCCTCCTTTTTTGATTCGTTTGAATATCACTTAGATTTTTCTGAATGAATCAACCCTATTTTTATGAAACAAGATTCATGATTTTTTGGTCCCTTTAAACTATTATTGACTCGATGAAAATAGCTGGTAGGTTTCTTGCATTCCCTTTTTGCTGTAGTTGAGCTTGAATCTCCCTTGGTGTTCTTTGGTTCCTCTTCATAAACAAGACCTGCATTTATTAATGGGGATCTCTAATAATTGAGGATGTGATCTAATGATTCCTTTAGTTTCTTCTAATTCAATTTTGAGTAGAATGATTTAACATACATATCATACTTCATATTTATATTCTTGTAGCCATTGTTCTAATATATTGGCATTTTTTCTTAGTCATCTTATCTCTTCCAAGGAACTTACGAGTTTTCCTTTAAAATACACTTACGTTTTTATCTCTTCTTCAATATTTTGATCATCCATGGCCATGAATAACATTTCTCCTCTCTCATTATCAAGCAAGCATTCATCACTTTCATGATCACTATTTTCTTTGGATTACAAACTTTTGCTTTTGATATATCCTCTTCTTATATGATCATGAGATTTGATTTTTTCTTTATCATTACTATCTTTTGATTTTGAATAAGTACACTTAGATGCATAATGACCTATTCTACCACACTAAAAATAATTGAATGAAATTTCATATTTGAACTTTCTAGTTCCTAATTTTAGCTTTCTCACAAATTGAGCTTCCTCTTCCTCTGATTGATGATTAGAGCCTTCATGGATCTTTTGCTTGCTTGTTTATTTAGATGCTTTAAATGTTACTTCTCTTGATCTTGAATTCTCTTTCTTTATTCTCATTTCGTATATAGTGACAATTCAATGTAGAGAATCCATCTTTAGGACAAAAATGAGTGATTGATTGAAAGAAGAGTCAAACCGGCCAGAGAAGGTGAATAAATAATGAATAAATAGAAGTTATTTGAAAAAGGCCAACTAAAATGCTAAAATTACAAAAAAGCCTAAATTAATCCATTACAAATGAAATGAATGACTTAATAATATAAAAAAGGTAGATAAATAAGTAATAATAATTAATTATTATAAATAATAAAATGATTTATTTATTTATTGAAATAAATAAATTGTTATTATTATTTTATAATAATAATAATAATAATTAAATAATATAATTTATTTACTAATAAACATTTAATAAAATAATAAATTTTAAAAGATCATAAACAATAAACAAGAATTATAAACAATAAAACATACCATTAATAATTACTTATTATTATGAATAAATAATTATAATCATATATAAAATAATAAACAATACCTAATAAATTAATAAGAAACTAAAGCAATTTTTTATTATATAATAATGTTAATGAAGGAACTAAATTTTTAAGAAATTTAAGATAATGAAAGGAAAGAAAGTTACACCTCAGATATTATACCTCTGAAGCAATCCTTGAAGAGCTGATATGTCTAATTAGGGGAAGCCAATTCTCACTGATATCACTTCCACCATCTCTATTTAGATTGTGCGGATATTTCATAATTTCAAGGGCTTCTTCGACTTTCCTCGTTTGATAGTGCTCCTCCCCAACGATAATTTTGGAATTTTCTAGACAAACATGATGCTTGGTCTTTGAGAAGTGTTCAGTAAGGGCTGAGGTGCACGATCTTCCATTCTTAATGTCGGCTCCATGCTCTTTTAGTCTTGTTTTCAAAGACTTCCCTGTCTCTCCAATATAACTTCTGTCACAAGAACAATCAAACTTATAAACTCCCTTAAGCCGCCGATGATTGATGCAATCCTTAATATACCTCATTCTTTGCTTAATCATCCTAGATGTTGTAAACTGAGTAAATATGGCCTTCTTTTCTAAAAATTTTGCGATCTTATCCGTAACTTCTTGAATGAAAGGAAGGAATACTTCACCACATTTAGCTTGAGGGCCCTTAGAGAGGATGATGTAGGAGCATTCAACTCAGAAGAATCATTGTATTTTAGTAGACATGGGGGGGTATTGTGTTTTAAGGAAGTTGGTTTCCTAAGTGTTGAATTAATGTAATTATTAAGGTTTTGAGTGATAGAAGCTAGAATAGGGATTTAATTAAGTATAGTGAGGCATATTCGTAAATGTTCTCAAATGTTGGAGAACATGAGAGATTTAGGATAGTGGAGAGATTTGAGAATCAATTGTAAATCTTAGTTTAGGAGTTGGCTTCATGATTTGTGGATTAAAGAGGATCCTTATGGATAAAGATGAGCTTTTAGGATTTTGTTGAGAAGTTTATGGATCTAAACCAGGAATTGGTTATAGAATCCTTTTATATAAATGTAAGCCAAAAAGACAGAGAAAAAGTTAGTCAAGTTAGATAGTTAAGGGTTGTGACTTAGAGGTTTGATTGTAAGCCTACGGGTAGGTAGGAAAACAAAGGCCATTGATACAGAAGATCCGGCCAAGGAAAGAGTTCCTGTGTAAACACCTATTTATTAATACAAACAACTTGATTTTGATTTTATGTGTGTGTATGGACTAATTTAGTTATAATATGTGTGTGAACTAGAGTAAGTTCTGTGTAACAGAGATTGCAGGTGGAGTTCGAGCAGAACACAAAGAAGAAGTGATATGAAATATCATATTGGATCTCTTGAATCTATTCGAAGGATCATAGTTGAGATTCAGGAGTGAGAGTGATTAAAGTATGCGGAGTTAAGTCCAAGAGGGGGTTGTATTGCAGGACAACTAAATATCCTACACCCTGAAGTAAACCGAAACCATGTAAACATGAAGTAAATAGAAGGACAAAGAAATAGAGTGACGTTGCATGGAAACTGTCAGATCGTCTAGATTGACAAATATTAATGGCAGAAGAAGAATGGCAGAGGAATAGATTTGGATTGACAGATCTATTAGATCGACGGTGATTAGCAACTGCAGGGGTAGGAGAGTACGAATTTCCTTGATCGTGGTTGAAGTCTCGCACTCGCTCCTAGCCGTCGATCTCATATTCAACTCTTAGATCACAATAAACTACAGGGGTTAAGCCTGTTTTAATCTGTGTTCTAGTTGGAGTTCCACAAACCGTAGATTTGATGGCCTCTTATATCTAATGGTCATCGCATGCCAATCAAATTGTACAATAGTCAAGGAAGAAAGACGGGTTTATAAGCGGGAGCTGTTTATCAGGTGGAGAAAAAGTGGTAAGTGGTAATTCGGGGCGGTCACCTGATTCCATTTAGCAGTCGACATGTAGCACATCAGGTGGAGAGAGAAAACCACTTTATCGGTAGGTAATCGTCATGCAAGTGGCTCATCAATTATCGCTATTAACCGTTGGATCAAGTATGCTTTGATCAATGGTGGGGGATCACCGATTAGTTTCGCATAGTAATATTTCATGAGTGGATGAACCTTGGCCTTAAGAAAATGCAATTTGCATTGTGCAATGCTTGAGTGGACCAACAACTGTCGGATTGAATGGTAAGATCGACGATGGAGATTGAATTCAATAAGGCTTGGCCTGAGCGGACCCAATAAGTTTATAAACACGAGTTAAGTGATTTGAGTTCCGACGGATGAATGGGTTTAAGTGGCGATACGATGTGACAACTATTGATTTGATGGAGTGAAATCAAAGGTGGAGACTGAATGCGATAAAGGTGAGCATCGAAAAAATGTGCAAGGTCGTGGATTAGTGAAAAGGTAAGGTTTATATATGCTTTGTGGAGTATTTATATTATATAAGAATTATAATAAAAATAAAGTGGATAAAGGTTTTATGGGTTAAGTTCGAATAGAACCAAAGTTAAAGAGTGGGGTTTGGTTAATATGCACGGGGCATAAAGATTAATTAAAGTCTATGAGGGTATATAAAGTCCCGATGGAAAGGATTAATTAACGGTCAAAAGGATCAATTAAGGGTCAAACTGTGGTTAGTCAAATATAAAATTTCCGTATAAAACTTAATTAAGAACATTAAACCTTGATTTGAGAAGGTTTCACCATGGATCAGGTGGATAAGGCCTGGGACCAGTGACATGCAATTTTATTTTCATAATGTGGGTATTGCTGGCTTAGGCGGGCATCATAGGACCTTTCCTTCAACTCTCTTTATATCATTCTTAATATCCTTATCCTTGTATCCTAAACTCTTAAATACAAAGGTTAAGTGCTCAATTTCTTCATTAAGGTGATCAGATTCAGATATTCACTGGGTCCTGACAGCAAGAGTGTTAAGGACATCAAATTTCTGGGCTGGATGGTGGTAAAATTCAGCATGAAGATAACTTTCAGTGTGGGTTTTCTTCTTAAAGACTTGATGTCCTAAAGTACCATCCTCCTTTTTGATAACAAGGACATATAAAAAAGGAATGTTATTGTTTTTTTCAATCTCCATAATAAAATTAATTTAAGATTAGATATAGTTAAGATGATTGAAAAACTTCTCAAGCTCAGCCCTACCATGATGTCCACTTTATGTTGGTGTCATCAATAAATCTCTTCCACCAAGCTGGTTTCCAAGGGTATGAATTAGGCACTTTCTTCTCAAAGAAATCCATGTATAAATTAGCAACAATTGGTGAAAGGGGTGATCCCATTGCAACCCGAGATATCTGCTCATATTAACCTCCTTGGAAACCGAAAAAAGTGCAACAAAAACAAATCTCCGCAAGCTTAGCTGTTTCTGGATCAGTGACTTCTTTTATAACATGAACAACCTCATCCAAGGGAATCTTGGTAAATAAGGATACTATGTCAAAACTAACAAGAATGTCATCTTTATCAACCCTCTCATTTTTGATAAGCTTTACAAAATCATTGGAGTCTTTAATAAAAGAATTTGTATTTCCAACAAGAGGCTTAAGGATCTTAGCAACATATTTAATTAATTCATAGGTGAGGGACCCAATGGTGTTGAATATTGGTATATGAGGGACCCCTTCTTTGTGCATTTTAGGCAACCCATATATTCTAGGGATAACCTCACGGGAATAAATTAACCTCTTTTTTATTTTATCATCAAGATTGGACTCCAAAATTGCTTTCTTGACCTCTTTTATAACATTGGGAATGGGGTTGGAGTTAAGCCTCTTATAACTACTACAATTTAGATGCTCATTAATTTTATGAATGTAATCATATTTATTAAAAAAAACAACCGCTCCTCCTTTATCTGCCTTAAGAACCACAATCTTGTCGTTATCACGAAGGGCCTTAAGAGAAACTTGTTCATCCTTATTTAAATTACTCTTTAGGGGCTTGGATTTCCTCGTTATGAGAGAATATTCTTACCTTAATACCTCTTTGTCCTCCACGGACTAGCCATGAATTCCATCTTCAATGCTACAAATGATGCTTTCAAATGAAATGTTCTTAGGAGTAACCGCGAATCCCAAACCTTCATTGAAAATACTAACCGTCTCGAGACTTACTTTGTGGGAAGATAGATTAACAACCTTCTTCTTAGGTTCAAAATTTAAACTGAGGATATTCGTATCACCATAATCCTTGTTATTAAAACCTAAATTATTATCCCCTCTACTTCTATTCATCTCATGATTACAATCCTTTGGGCTGACCCTAAAAAGTGAAGGTTTAGAATTATCAATATTAATTTCACCATTTACAATAAAGTGTCACCCATACCCTTCCTCACTAAAGCCCTTATCGTCGCTATAATTATTATCCATGCTCCTACATCCACAAAATTTGTTGACCTCCTCAGAGCTTCTGCAATCGTATATGACCTTTGAATTACTGTGTTCAACCTCCAAATTTTCAGTGGTGCAACCTCCAGAATCAGAAAAAACAACATTGCCCTCATTTTCTGGATTCCTCAACCTGCTATCTACATTCTCAATGGTCTTCCGTACAAAGACATTGTAATCGAAAGTCATTATTCCACTTTTGAAATCTTTTGAGCGTTGTTAAAGTCGATGTAATGAAAATCGACGTCTCTCGCTCTGATGGAAGAGAAAACCACACTGAGTTCAACGCTTTTCCCCTCTTGATTATGAGAACCACAAAATTCACAATCACTAACCCTCTCTGAGGCTTCAACATTTTCTATCGAATGTTTGGGACCATTCAAAAAAAATTCAAAACCATCTTGCTTAATATTATAACTACTAACGTTGCTAGAAGAGTTGTCGATGGGAATAGCCCTGGGTAAACTGATATTCTCTGCAATATCAGGGTCTATGATACCAATTATATTAATCATACTACTGTTATCAACATCGAAGCCTCCAGGTAAAACAAATTTCAGTTCGTTATTTTTATTGTTGCTCTCAATGCTCTTAATATGCTTGCAAAGATCACCATCAACATATTTCTCGTCGACTTCTACCTCTGTTAATGAATGACTAGGGTAACTACTGAAACCTTCAAGTTCGTTAAAACCAACGCCCTTGAGATGTTTGCTAAGATCACCATCATGAAACTCTCTGCGACTTCCACCTCTACTAAAGAATGCCTAGGGTTACTGCTGTAAAAAACGAAACTTTCAAGCTCGACCAATGTTGGAAGACTCGACTGGAACAATTTTGGGAAGATTATTTCGAAGCCTAGAGAGATTCTTGGACTTCCTTTCACAAGTAATCTGTCCTTCCTTTTGAGCTTTTAGTGCAACCTTTGCATCAATCATTCTGTATAAATCCTTGTTGATGGCGTAGGCTAGCTTTAAGTGAGTGGTAAGGGCCGAACGACCGAGTCTGTCTAATGCAAAACTGGTTTTTCTAATTTCACAACGGACCAAAGCCAAACTTAATTTTAATTTTTATTATTATTATTATACTGACTAAGAAGCCTATGCTTAACACAGGAAAATGGAGGAATAATACTATTGTTATGACAATTTTTCAGAACTTAAATTCTCGAGAAAATATATCTCATTTCATGTATCCCCTCTAGACAGGGATATGCTGTTAGATTTTAAGCTTCTGTGGCTTTCCTTTGGAAAAAGATAGTTCAGACTATCCATAGTATTGTATACATCTTGTCCACGTTTCGAATCCTAAAGGAGATCAATCTTCAGGACAAAAATGATTGATTGATTGAAAGAAGAGTCAAACCGGCTAGAAAAGGTGAATGAATAATGAATGAACATAAATTATTTAAAAAAGGCCAACTAAAATGCTAAAATTACAAAAAGATCTAAATTAGTTCATTACAAATGAAATAAATGACTTAACAATATCAAATAAATAAATAAATAAGTAATAATAATTAATTGATTGATTTATATATGAATAATTATTTTATTTATTTATTGAAATAAATACATAATAATTATTATAAATAAATAATTAATTAATTTACTAATAAAACATTTAATAAAATGATAAAGGTTAAAAGATCATAAAAAATAACAAGAATTATAAACAAAAAAATAACGTACCATTAATAATTACTTAATTCACCCATTAATAATAATTAAATTATTTATTTGTAATAATTTTTATGATTATTATGAATAAATAATTATTAATCACAAATAAAATAAATAAACAACTAGCTAATAAATTAATAAGAAACTAAATCTATTTTCTTTTATAAATAATGTTAATGATTTTTTAAGAAATTTAAGATAAGGAAAGCAAAGAAAGTTATACCTGGGATACTATACCTCTGAAGCAGTCCTTGAAGAGCTAATATGTCTAACTAGGGGAAGCCAATTTCCATTGATCTCACTCCCACCATATTTGTTTAGATTGTGTGGATATTTCATAATTTCAAGGGCTTCTCTGATTTTCCTCCTTTGATAGTGCTCCACCCTAGAGATAATTTTGGAATTTTCTAGACATACATGATGCTTGGTCTTTGAGGAGTGTTTAGCAAGGGCTGAGGTGTGTGATCTTCCATTCTTAATGTCAGCTTCATGCTATTTTAGTCTTCTTTTTAAAGAGTACCTCGTCTCTCCAATATAACTTCTACCACAAGAACAATCAAGCTTATAATCTCCCTCAAGTTGCTGATGATCATTGCAATCCTTAACAAACCTCATTCTTTGCTTAATCATTCCAGATGTTGTAAACTGAGTGAATATGTCATTCTTTCCTAAAATATTTGCGATCTTATCTGCAACTCCTTGAATGAAAGGAAGGAATACTTTACGACATTTAGCTTGAAGGCCCTTAGAGATGACCTTTCCTTCAACGCTCTTTATAACTTTTTTAATATCCTTATCCTTGTATCCTAAAATCATAAATACAGAGGTCAAGTGCTCAGTTTCTTCATTAGGGTGATCAGAGTCAGATATTCTTAGGGCCCTAATAACAAGAGTTTTAAGGACACCAAATTTCTGGGCTGGATGGTGGTAAGATTCAACATGAGGATAACTTTCAGTGTGGGTTTTCTTCCTAAAGACTTGATGTCCTAAAGTAGTAACCATCCTCCTTTCCGATAACAAGGACATCTAAAAAAGGAATGCTACTATTTTCTTCAAGCTCAGTAGTAAACTTAATTTTAGATGAGATAGAGTCAAGATGATTGAAAAACTTCTCAAGCTATGCCCTACCATGATGTCCACTTTATGTTGGTGTCATCAACAAACTCTTCCACCAAGCTTGTTTCAAAGGGTATAAGTAAACGCTTTCTTCTCAAAGTACGCCATGTATAAATTAGTGACAATTAGTGAGAGCGGTGATCCCATTGCAACCCTAGATATATGCTCATATTAACCTCCTTGGAAACTGAAAAAAGTGGAACACAAACAAATCTCCGTAAGCTTAGCTATTTCTGGATTAGTGACTTTTTTATAACATAAACAACCTCATCCAAGGGAATCTTGGTAAATAAGGATACTGCATCAAAACTCACAAGAACGTCATCTTTATCAACCCTCTCATTTTTTATAAGCTTTACAAAATCATTAGTCTTTAATAAAAGAATCTATGTTTCCAACACGATGCTTAAGGATCTTAGCAACATAATTAACTAATTCATAGGTGGGGGACCTAATGGTGTTTACTATTGGTATAAGAAGGACTCCTTCCTTGTGGATTTTAGTAAACCCATAAATTCTAGGGATAACCTCACATGAAAGAATTAACCTCTTTTTTTTTTTTTATTTTATCATCAAGATTGGAATCCAAAATTGATTCCTTGACCTCTTTTATAACCTTGGGAATGGGGTTGGAGTTAAGCCTCATATAAATACCACAATTTAGATTCTCATTCATTTTATGAATGTAATCATATTTATTCAAAACAACAATTTCTCCTCCTTTATTTGCCTTAAGAACCACAATCTTATCATTATCACGAAGGGCCTTAAGAGCAACTTGTTCATCCTTATTTAAATTACTCTTTAGGGGCTTGGATTTCCTCATTATGAGAGAAAATTATTTCCTTAATACCTCTCTTTCCTCACGAAGATGCCATGAATCCCATCTTCAATGCTACAAATGGCGCTTTCAAATAAAATTTTCTTAGGATTAACCGCGAATCCCACACCTTTGCTGAGAATATTAATAGTTTCCAGACTCAATTTGTGGGAAGAAAGATTAACAACCTTCTTTTTAGGTTGAAAATTCGAAGTAAGGGTATTTGTATCGCCATAATCCTTGCTAGTAAAAACTAAATTATTATCCCTGCTACTTCTATTTATCTTATGATTCCAATCCTTTGGGTTGACCCTAAAAAGCGAAGTTTTAGAATTATCAATATTAATTTCACCATTTACGATGAAGTCATGCCCATACACTTCCTCACTAAAGCCCTTTTCGTCCTTATAATTCTTATGCATGCTCTTACACCCACAAAATCTGTTGACCTCCTCGGAGCTTCTGCCATCGTATTTGACCTTTGAATTTCTGCGTTCAACCTCCAAATTTTCAGTCACTAAAGCCCTTTTCGTCCCTATAATTCTTATGCATGCTCTTACACCCACAAAATCTGTTGACCTCCTCGGAGCTTCTGCCATCGTATTTGACCTTTGAATTTCTACGTTCAACCTCCAAATTTTCAGTGTTGCAACCTCCAGAATCAGAAAAAACAATGTTGCCCTCGTTTTCTGGATTCCTCAACCTACTGTCTACATTCTTAATGTTCTTCCTTACAAAGACATTGCCACCAAAATTGGTCTCTCGCTCTGATGGAAGATAAAACCACACTGCCTTCAACACTTTTCCCCTCTTCATTCTGAGAAGCACAAAAGGCACCATCACTGACCCTCTCTGAGACTTCAACATTTTCTAACGAATGTCTGAGACCATTCAAAATAAAGTCAAAACCATTATAACTACTAACACTGCTCGAAGAGTTGTCGATGGGAATATTCCTGGGCAGACTGATATTTTCTGTGATATCAGAGTCAATGTTGCCAACTATATTAATCATATTTCTATTATCAACATCAAAGCCTCCAGGCAAAACAACATTTAGTTCGTTATTTTTATCCTTTATCTCAATGCTATTGATATGCTCGCAAAGATCACCATACAGAGTTCTCTACGACTTCTACCTCTGTTAATGAATGGCTAGGGTAACTGCTGAAACCTTCAAGTTCGTTAACACCAATTCCCTTGAGATGTTCGCTGAGATCACCATCATCGAAAACCTCTGTGACTTCCACCTATGCTAACGAATGCCTAGGGTTACTGCTATAAAGATTGAAACCTTCAAGCTCATTGACACCAATGCTGGGAGACTCGTCTGGAACGGTTATGGGAAGATTGTTTCTAAGGCTAGAGAGATTCTTCGACTTCCTTTCACGAGTAATCTGTCCTTCATTTTGAGCTTTTAGTGCAACCTTTGCATCGATTGTTCTCCAAAATCCTTGTCGATGGTGTTGGCTAGCTTTAACTGAGTGGTAAGGGCGAACGAACAAGTCTGTCTAATGCAGCATGAGTTTTCCCAATTTCAGAATGGAACAAAGCCAAACTTAAATTTAAAATTTTATTATTATTTTACTGAATAAGAAGCCTAAATGGAGGAATAATACTATTGTTACGACAATTTTTCAGAAATTGTATGTCGGTGGATATTTTTTCAATTTTGATCCTTAAATTCTCGAGATAACATATCTCATTTCATCTGTATAGGTCAATGATGTTAGATTTTAAGCTTCTGTGGTTTTTTTGTTGGAAAAAGATAGTTAGGATTATCCACAGCATTGTATACATCTTTTCAACTTTTCGAATCCCAAAGGGGATCCATCTTCAGGGCAAAAATGAGTGATTAATTGAAAGAAGAGTCAACCGGCCAAAGAAGGTGAATAAATAATGAATGAACAAAAAAATATTTTGAAAAAGCCCACTAAAGTTAAAAAAAAAACTAAATTAATTTACTACCAATGAAATAAATGACTTAATAATATCAAATAAATAAATAAGTAATAATAAATTGATTTATTTATGAATAATTATCTATTTATTTATTTACTGAAATAAATAAATAGTTATTATTATTTATAAAATAAATAAATAATAATAAATAATTAATATACTAATAAAACATTTTTAATAAAATGATAAAGGATTTAAGGTCATAAACAATAAACAAGAATTATAAAGGAATATAATAACATACCATTAATAATTACTTAATTCACCCATTAATAATAATTAATTATTTATTTATAATAATGTTTTATTATTATTATTATTGAATAAATAATTTTTTTTTGAGAGAAACAACTAGTTTGATATATTGATTCTTGGCAGAATTGCCTTAATGTAGGTTACATAGAGATAGACAGATCTCAGATTTCTCCTCGGCCAAGAACCAATTTACTTCCCAACTAGTGGAACTGTGGATTTTGCAAACTATATTCCAGGTAAACTTCTCTATCTTTCATAATTTGCAGATACAAACAAACTGCTCCAATAGAAGACAATAAAACATTTTAAACAGTTAGTTAAGGGATGGGATCTCAGCCTTCTTCTCCGTCTCTTAGAAGAACTCTGAGGGGGAGGAGAACCGCTTTATTGGCTTCAGCATCAGCTTCTTTGTTATTGTCTCTCTTGACATGAAGAAATTCCAGACTCTAAAAGGAATTTATCAGGGATCTAATTCTGCTCATCAATCTTGATAACCTTAAATATGAGGGAGAAGAGTTGTCCACAATGGCCTTTATAATAGACTGGGAATCCCCAAATACAGTTGCCTCTTTGATACCCAGAAAAATGAGCTGCTTGAGTCCCTAGAGAAGAGCCAGAGCTTCAGCTTGAATGTTGGTGTTGAAGCCCACTCCCCGGGCGTATCTAAATTCAGTTCTGCCCTCTGCACTTTTGACTACTCCACCTACTCTGGAAATACCAGGATTTCCTTTTGCTGCCCCATCAAAAAAGAGAGCATTTCTTGCCTTCTTGCTGCAAAACTCAGAGAATTCTACAGCCTTAAGGCGAATTTTCCAGTGATTTATAGGAGAGGGATGCCTGGCTATATCAGTGAAATGGATGTCAACAGAAGCGCCCCATTTAGCGTCTTGTTCACTAAGGTCTGCCCCATCTAACTGATCTCCCAAACAGTCTTTTAGATGGCTTTTAATTTTTACCCAGATAATTTTGGGATCGCTCTTCTTGTCTCTGAATATCCTTTGATTTCTTTCCAGCCATATGTGCCAACAGATTAATTTGGGAAGGGCGAGCCAGGCTTCTTTGATATGAGTATTCTGAGAAGTACCACCTGGGTACATTAGTTTCCAGTTGAAAACAGATCAGAGCAGCGATTGGGAGGGGCGTAATCGATGCTCCATGGGCTTAAGGCCTCTTTCCATATTTCAGCAGTAAAATTACAGAAGAGAATCAGATGGGAGGCGCTTTCTTCGGCTTCCCCACATAGCGAGCAACGAGAGGGCCCCATATAGCCTCTTTTCCGAAGCCTATCGTCAGACAAGATTCTCTGATGACAAAGGAGCCAACAAAAAGAGTCGATTTTAGGGATCGTTGTCTGAGACCAGATCCCCTGCTAGGGCTTCGGATCAGGGGGGACGTGAGGATGCAGAGAGATCTGCCTATATCCCATCGAGACAGAGTAGCGTCTAGGGGTCGGACCCCATCCCCGAGTGTCTGGTTTCCTGCTGTTCATTGGAGCTTTGCCTGCTAAGAGGGATAGAAAGATAGCGCGATCTTTGGATAGGTTCCTGGGCACCTCTAACTTTACCCAACTCTGCCAATCGTCATTCTCCCAATGTGATATGTCCCACAGAGTTTTAAATCCAACTCTGTCCATCCAGTCTTTCAACAGAGCCAAGGAGCGATGGTTAGCTAGGGGATCACAACCCATGATATGATCCCCCCAAATTTTAATGCGCTTGCCATTTCCAGGGATCCAGTGCGCATGGAGGTTAATTAAGGAGGAAGCTTTTGCGCACAGATTGTGGCTCATCGATCTGGAGATTTTATTTGGATTGTCCAGGCAGTGTGTTCTCTGCCCACGAAAATATTTTTTCCAAAACACTAGCTGAGCCCAACCTGGATTTGGGGAAAATATCCTCCATAACAATTTTGCACCCAATGCGATATTTTGCTTACTCATGTTCTTGAAATTCAGTCCACCTTCCATTCTGGGCAAGGAGATTATGTCCCAGCTTGGAAGAAGAATTTTCTTCTCGTTTGCTTTATTGCCTTTCCAAAAGAAGTTCCTTATATAATCCTCCATTTTTCTCATGATGCCAATAGGAGCCATCATAGCTGCAAATTGGTAGATGGGAAGGCTGTTTAAGACAAATTTTATAAGTACTGTCTTGCCAGCCAGATTGAGCCAATTGAAGCCCCAAGAGTGGATTTTGGACTTAAGCTTTTCCAACAGAGGCAGCCAGTCTCTGCCGAGAGCCCCTTTTTGGAAAACAGGAAGCCCCAAATACTTAAAAGATGACCATGAAGAGGAGGCTGCGAAGCCGAAACAGCTGGAGATAGCTTAGAGAGATCTGGCAAAAGAGTTCCAGCAGTAAATGTGACATTTGCCTTTATTGAGGCTACTTCCAGAGTCTTCACAATAGGCATACACCACATATTTAAATTTTTTAGCCGTGGGAAAGGAGGCTACACCCAGCAAGAGAGAGTCGTCTGCAAATAGCGCATGGTTTATGTTTTTGACACCTCTTACGATGTTCAATCCCATTATTTCTTGATCAGTCTACTTTTTGTTCAGAAGGAAGCTGAGAAAAGAGGCTTGGAGGACAAATAGCAAGGGGGAGAGAGGATACCCTTGCCTCAGCCCTCTAGAGGCTTTGAAGAACTCAGTAGCCCTCCCATTTACCAAAGGGGCAATCCAAGCCTCACTAATACAAGCCTTGATCCAGTTGATAAATTTGAGGCCAAAACCAAATTTATGCAGGACATCCAACAAAAATCTATGTCTCACCTTGTCAAAAGCACTTTCAAGGTCTAACTTGATAACCATTCCTTTCTCTTTCCGCGTCAAGCTTGAGTGAATCGCCTCTTGGACCAGAATAAAATTGTCCACAATCTGTCTTCCCTAAATAAAACCTCCCTGATTCTTAGTAATGATGTCTGGTAGGATGATTTTCAGTCTGTTTGCGATCACTTTTGTTATCAGCTTGTAGCCTATATTGCAAAGGGAGATAGGATGAAATCTGGTGAAGGAATTGGCACCCTTTTCCTTAGGAATAAGGGCCAAGAAATCCGAATTGGTGCTTCCCCCAATTTTCTGACAAGCTTGAGATTTCCGGACCATTCTGCATAAATCTTTCTCCACAATCTGCCAACAGTTCTGCAAGAATCTGGCAATAAATCCTTTTGGGCCCGGGGCCTTATCTGGCTCCATTACAAAGAGGGCAGTTTTTATTTCATTATTAGTGACATCTGCTTCCAAAAACTAATTCTTTCTGGCAGTAATCAGTGAGGGCACTTCATTCACTAAAGTTGATGTGTGCACCAGACCCTCTTTTTCGCTGCACAAATTTTTGAAGTGGAGAAAAGCAACGTTTTTTATACTTTGTATATCTCTGTGACTGGTGTTCTCTTCCTTGATTTCAGAGATGGAATTGAAACTTTTCTGGGCTTGGGCTTGCTTGTGAAAGAAGGAGGAGTTCCTATCTCCTGCCTTGAGCCAAAGCCTACGAGATTTAATCCTCCAAAACTCCTCCTCGGCCAAGCTTGCCTTGAGAAGTTTTTGCTGAAGATCATCCTCCTTGTCTAGAGTTTCTTTTGTGACCTCTTCATTTTCCGATTTCAGATGATGGATCTTGAGACAGTCTTGGATATTTTTCCTTTCCACTGCTGGGTTAGGAAGGGATTTTGCACAAGTTTTCATTACAACTTTCACTCTCTTGAGTTTTTCCTCCTAGATAAAGAAGGCAGAGCCGTTGACTGGTTGCTTCCAAGTATCTTTTACTAATTGCATAAAGAGTTGTTCCTTAACCCAAAGGGGACTGAATTTAAAAGGGATAGGGCCTTGATCCATATGGGCCAGAAGATCAAGTTTGATGGGTCTGTGATCGGAGACACTAAAAGGGAGAATATGCATTCTAGATTCTAAACCAAGAAGAAGAAAAGTACTTTGAACAATAAATCTATCTAACCTTGCAGCGATGTGTCCCAGACCGAGTCTTTTGTTGGACCAAGTGTACTTGCCCGACGAAGGTTTGATGTCGATCATGTTCGAATCCTGAAGCAGGTCCTCAACCCATTCTCGCGCCGGGTCCCTTACAATGCTTCCTCCACGCTTTTTAGCCAAAGATAAGGTGAGATTTAGGTCCCCTGCAATGATGATGTTCGCTAAATCTTCAGAATCTGCCAAGATTCTAATGGAATCCCATCAAATCTTTTTCTCTCCTGCGCTAACTGGAGCATGCACGTTGAAGAGACATAGGGTCTCATCTGAGTCAATGTGTTGAAGTTTAGAGAGTAGCCAATGGGTGTTGGCGACCTCATTGATATTTGTGAATTTGTTTGCATTCCAAAGGGTGCCCAACCCTCCTAAGGCACCACGAGCTGAAATAGCTTGCCCTTCGCTTCTCTTCCACAATTTTTTGCTGATATGGAGGAAGGCCTTATCCTCCATTTTAGTCTCCTGGATGAGGAGTATATGAGGAGATTCAGATCTTATCAGGCTTTTGATGGCTTCTTCTTTTGTTCTGCTCCCCATACCCCTACAGTTCCAGGAGACAATATTCATCACTTGCTTTTTGAGTGGAGAGCTCCTTTAGAGCTCTGGGACTGATTTCTGGTCGTCTTTGGAGTTTTTGCCAAGAGTTTCTTGAGAGTTGGTTGGCTTTATTGGAGTTTGTCTCTATAAGTCTCATGTTCTCTTTTTTCATGGGCATATTTTTGGCCTCTCAATGATCTTCTAGCCGAGGTTTGCGAATCCCCTATTTCACCTTCTTCTTCTGAGTCCTCCGAACCTTGCACTTCCTCAGTCTCTTCTGTGGGTATCTCTTTTGGTCTGTCTGCATTGCTTTCGACTTGTTTTGGTCCCAAGGGGGGCTCTTTGTGAGGCTATCCTTCTTTCTGCATCTCTATTTCTTGGGTGTCTTCTATTGCTGAGCTTAACAATGTATATTTGTTTCTTTGTTCTGCCATGGGAGATGTTTGAGTCCCAGGGTCTTCCTGGGGGACTTTGCCGTTTATATTACCAGTTCTAGGGGCTTTATGAGCGGTTTTGGTCCTTTTGACCTGAGTCCATCCTTCCTCCTTACCTTTCTCCACTTCACTATTTTTGGGGCAACCTCTAGCAAAAGGGCCATAGACATGGCATTTCCTGCACTTGAACGGAAGCTGCTCATAGTCTAGCTTTTGAACGTGCATCCAGCTTCCAACCCTAATCTTTATTGCCTCGGGCAAACCGACCTCAAGATCAACTTCAACGCAGATTCTAGCACAATCATATTGGTCTTTACTGTTTTCTCAATCGATGAATTTGACCAAGGTGTTTCTGATGTGCTTAAGAGACTCCCAGTTCCAAAAATGCACTGGCAGGTTGGGCAACCTGACCCACACAGGGACAGCTGTGGGAACGTCAACTGCTGGGTCAAAATCGGGCATCCAC
This sequence comes from Pinus taeda, assembly GCA_000404065.3. NCBI lineage: Eukaryota > Viridiplantae > Streptophyta > Pinopsida > Pinales > Pinaceae > Pinus > Pinus taeda. The sequence continues at coordinate 56,400 of APFE031504508.1, read as the reverse complement.
TTATTGAGATACAACCCCTGGGGGCCCATGAAATAGGGACCGTTGCGGAATATCAGATCCTTATCTTCCTTTTCAGAGAATTCAAATAGGAAGAATCCCTTCTCTAAAAAATACGATGTGACTCTGATTTTAATCAGCAGTGCCCAATTCCTTGCTACCTAGCTCTCCGTGGTTTTGGGGGAGGGCCAGAGTCTGGTGAACTGTCCAACCAAAGTACGCTCTGCCAAAGAAAGGCCGACCTGAATCGAACCCTCAGGAGGGAGCTCAATCTCAGGGATGTGATCCAAACACTTCACAAACTTCGCAACCTCGGTCGCTTTCTTCTTTGGAAGAGAATCCAGCAGTTTAAGAAAAGCCTCAGCTTCAGAGAGGGGAGGCAGCGGTGGCTCCATTGAAGCAATGCCTAATCTCGAACAAAGCGAGCGCACACAAATCCCAGATTATATAATCCTTCAAGCCAACCCATAAAAGGTACCTCTGTAAAGCTAGCTCAGAGGACTGAAACTCCTCGCAGAAAGGGAGCGCCACACAGGAAGGGAGCGTTGCAAAGAGAGGGGTTCAATGCCTCGTAGGAAACCCTCCGAAGTGGCCACAGGGTCGAGGCAACGGCCTCAATCATAGAGGATCAGTTGCAGAGCGGCGGCAAGCTCACGGGGCATTACTATGAATAAATAATTATTAATCATAAATAAAATAAATAAACAACCAACTCATAAATTAATAAGAAACTAAAAATAATTTTTTTTATAAATAATGTTAATGAAGGAGCTAAATTTTAAAGAAATTTAGGATAAGGAAAGGAATGAAAGTTATACCTGAGATACTATACCTTTGAAGCAGTTCTTGAAGAGCTGATATGTCTAATCGAGGGAAGCCAATCTCCATTGATCTCACTCCCACCATCTTTGTTTAGATTGTGTGGATATTTCATAATTTCAAGGGCTTCTCTCATTTTCCTCCTTTGATAATGCTCCTCCATATCGATAATTTTGGCATTTTCTAGACAAACATGATGCTTGGTCTTTGAGGAGTGTTTAGCAAGATCTGAGGTGTGCGATATTCTATTCTTAATGTTAGCTTCATGCTCTTTTAGTCTTGTTTTTAAAGAGTGCTCGGTCTCTCCAATATAACTTCTGCCACAAGAACAATCAAGCTTATAAACTCTCTCAAGCTGCTGATGATCGTTGCAATCCTTAACAATCCTCATTCTTTGCTTAATCATTCTAGATGTTGTAAACTGAGTGAATATGTCCTTATTTCCTAAAATCTTTGCGATCTTATTAGTAACTTCATGAATGAAAGGAGGGAATACTTTACCACATTTAGCTTGAGGGCCCTTAGAGAGGACCTTTCCTTCAACTCTCTTTATAGCTTTCTTAATGTCCTTATCCTTGTATCCTAAACTCTTAAATACATAGGTCAAGTGCTAAATTTCTTCATTAAGGTTATCAGATTTAGATATTCTGAGGGCCCTAACAACAAGAGTGTTAAGGACACCAAATTTCTGGGATGGATGGTGGTAATATTAAGCACGAAGATAACTTTCAGTGTGGGTTTTCTTCCTAGATACTTGATTTCATAAAGTACCATCCTCCTTTCTGATAACAAGGACATCTAAAAAAGGAATGCTACTATTTTCTTCAACCTCCATATTAAAGTTAATCTCAGATGAGATAGAGTTAAGATGATTGAAAAACTTCTCAAGCTCTACCCTACCATGAGTCCACTTCATGTTGGTGACATGAACAAATCTCTTCCACCAAGTTGGTTTCAAAGGGCATGAGTCAAGTGCTTTCTTATCGAAATTACTCCATGTATAAATTAGTGACAATTGGTGAGAGGGGTGATCCCATTGCAACCCCAGATATCTGCTCATAATAACCTCCCTGGAAACTCAAAAAAGTGGAACACAAACAAATCTCTGCAAGCTTAGCTATTTCTAGATCAGTGACTTCTTTTATAGCATGAACAACCTCATCCAAGGGAATCTTGGTAAATAAGGATACTATGTCAAAACTCACAAGAATGTCATATTTATCGACCCTCTCATTTTTGATAGGATTTACAAAATCATTGGAGTCTTTAATAAAAGAGTCTATGTTTCTAATAAGAGGCTTGAGGATCTTAGCAACATATTTAGCTAATTCATAGGTGGGGGACTTAACGGTATTGACTATTGGTCTAAGAGGGACCCCTTCCTTGTGGATTTTAGGCAACCCGTAAATTCTAGGGATAACCTCACAGGAAGGAATTAATCTCTTTTTTATTTTATCATCAAGAATGGACTCCAAAATTTCTTTCTTGACCTGTTTTATAACCTTGGGAATTGGGTTAGAGGTAAGCCTCTTAAAACTACCGCAATTTAGATGCTCATTCATTTTATGAATGTAATCATCTTTATTAAAAATAGTAGTTGCTCCTCCTTTATGTTGGGTGTGTGTTATATTCTTTCCACAACTAGCCCCATTCATGCGCGCGGGGGGGGGGGGTAACAGGGGGGGAGAATGTCGCCCTTGTTCGTTGCGCTAGGCATAGCAGGGGGGGCCACAACCCCCGTTGTCAGTGGGTTTGAGGGAGGCAGACCTACCTATGGTTTTGTGCATGGTTTTCACACATGTTTTGGGCATGATGGTTTTCTTCCCATGGTATTTTGTAGATTCGGTCAAGGGAACTATGGTTATGTTCTAATCCAAGGTTAATGGATTGGGGTTTATGGATTCTTTAACATGTTTATATATATTGTAATATTGAAAGGAATATAATGGAAAATCAATTTGGTAGTCCCAGTTTTGGGATCTAGGGGAAAATCTCTGTGTATATCTGTTTTATGTTTTATGCTCTCACCATTGTTTATCTTCTATTTTTTAGAATTCATATGCAGGTAATTTCTGTACAAGGTTAAAACCTACACTTTATCTGCCTTAAGAACCGCAATCTTGTCATTATCATGAAGGGCCTTAAGAGCAACTTGTTCATCCTTACTCTTTGGGGGCTTGTCTTTCCTCATTATGAGAGAACATTCGTGCCTTAATACCTCTTTGTCCTCATGAAGAGGCCATGAATCCCATCTTCAATGCTACAAATGATGCTTTCAAATGGAATGCTCTTAGGAGTAACCTCAAATCCCTAACCTTTGCTAAGAATATTAACAGTCTCTGGACTCAATTTGTGGGAAGAAAGATTAACAACCTTCTTCTTAGGTTCAAAATTCGAACCAAGGGTATTCATATTGCCATAATCCTTATTATTAAAAACTAAATTATTATCCTCGCTACTTCTATTCATTTCATGATTACAATCCTTTGGGCTGACCCTAAAAAGCGAAGTTTTAGAATTATCAATATTAATTTCACAATTTACGATGAAGTCATGCCCATACCCTTCCTCACTAAAGCTCTTATCGTCCCTATAATTCTTATCCATTTTCCTACACCCACAAAAGATGTTGACCTCCTCGGAGCTAGTGCCATCGTATTTAACCTTTGAATTGCTGCATTAAAAGGTCATAAACAATAAACAAGAATTATAAACAAATAATAACATACTATTAAAAATTACTTAAGTTAGCCATTAATAATAATTAATTATTTATTGTAATAAAAAAAATTATTATTATTATGAACAAATAATTATTAATCATAAATAAAATAAATACACAACTAGCTAATAAATTAATAAGAAACTAAAGCTAATTTTTATTATAAATAATGTTATTGAAGGAGGTAATTTTTTAAGAAATTTAAGATGAGGAAAGGAAAGAAAGTTAAACCTGGGATACTATACCGCTGAAGCAGTCTTTGAAGAGCTGATATGTCTAATTTGGGGAAGCCAATTTCCTATAAGGGCCCTCAAGCTAAATGTGGTAAAGTATTCATTCCTTTAATTCAAGGAGTTACAGATAAGATCACAAAGATTTTAGTTAAGAAGGATATATTCACTTAGTTTACAACAACTCGAATGATTAAGCAAATAATGAGGTCTGTTAAGGATTGCATCGATCATTAACAACTTAAGGGAGATTATAAGATGGTTGTTCTTGTGGCAAAAGTTATATTGGAGAGACAGGGCAGTCCTTAAAAACAATACTAAAAGAGCTTGAAGCTGACATTGAGAATGGAAGATCACGCACCTCAGCCCTTGCTGAACACTCTTCAAATACCAAACATCATGTTTGTCTATAAAATGCCAAAATTATCGCTAGGGAGGAGGACTATTAAAGGAGGAAAACCAGAGAAGCCTTTGAAATTATGAAATATCCACACAATCTAAATAGAGACAGTGGGAGTGAGATCAGTGGAAACTGGGTTCCCCTTATTAGACATATAAACTCTTCAAGGACTGCTTCAGAGGTATAGTATCCCGGGTATAACTTTCTTTCCCTTCCTTATGTTAAATTTCTTAAACATTTTGCTCCTTCATTAACATTATTTATAAAAAAATTAGCTTTAGTTTCTTATTAATTTATTAGCTAGCCTGATTATTTATTTTATTTATGATTAATTAATTATTTTATTCATAATAATAATAATTTATATTTACTTAATACAAATAATTAATTAATTATAATTAATGGGTGAATTAAGTAATTATTAATGTTATGTTATTATTTGTTTATTGTTTATGATATTTTAACCTCTATCATTTTATTAAATGTTTTATTAGTAAATAAATAAATAATTAAATAAATTATACCTCTCTTCTCACTCTTCACACAAAAAAACACCACAATTATACCAATGACCATTCCACGAAGTCTCAAACTTCACACACACTCTCACGCCTCTTCTGAATTTTAAGTTTCTCATGTTTTAATTATTTATACTAATTTTTTCAACTGAAGCTTTGCAAGGCCGACTCTCCATGGAGGATGATCTGGAAGAATTGGATTAATTATTTAATTTTTTAGCTAGAGATCTAGTCTGGAGGACCCAGATAAGACAAAACAATGACTCCTTGGCTCCTTGGGGGCTTAGATTTAGTTCCATGAAATCACACAATGTGACCCTCATTATATATACATTCCACTAAATTTGGATTTGCATCCACTAGCGCGCAACAAGTTATTGGAAACCAAAATGCTTTATCTACCCATATTTATTTTAACTCTAGCTCTAGGGGCTTCAATTCCATCCATATGACCACCTGGAAGGAACACAACCTTAAAGTAAAATCTCTTGATAATCGAGAATCCAGGTATTCCTTAATTCAAACATCTGCTTGAGGCTCAAATGAACAGAAGGCCAGATACATTTCAATCACTTTTATATGGAACCAATACTATGGAACGCTAATTGATTTTCCTTCGCAATTGAATATGGTTCTAGTTATTATCATTAGCAACAACCATTGGCTACCCTTGGAAACTTGGATGGCCAAATATCTTTTCTCCTCACGAAATCTTGACTTATGTGATTCTAACCACATCTTTTGGCTCACTTGATTCCGGATCTAGGAATAATACTAAGATACATGCATCCTATGTCCAAATACTACTAGATGCTCAAACTAGTCAACATAACCTCAGATGATGGTAAGTCCCCACTTTGGGAAAATTGAAATACAAAGGATAATTCCACCAAACCATTCTTTGATGTGAATCCTAAGACTCCAGGACTTGCCACTTCGAAACTCAAAGAACTAATCAGAACTCGCCACATGTCTTTGTGCTGCATCACCTGCCTTGTCATGTGCCACATGTCCCACTCAAAATGTCCAATTGGCCACCGAAAAATGCCCAAAGTGGAAGCTGTTAGTGTCAGTGTCTTCGCCACTGCCATCAGTGATCAAAATTACTCTTTTGCATTTCATACTAGGAGTCCCATTCTGATGAGGTTGCATTCCATTAGGTCATGGATCTACTGATGGTAGATTTCATTTCAGTTAATCCCTCATGATATGTACTTGCTGACCTCCTTTCATACCTTTCAGTCAATGGTTTATGCTCATTTTCAATCTATTTCATTAATTACATAGGGTTTTGGTCTCATTAGGTTTAGGGTTTCCTCCATGGTCAGATTTCAGTGATTATTGCTAATAATGGTCAGCAAGGACATGAGGAGGTTAATAACGATCATAAAATTCAAAATTTGTTAATTTGTAAGCTTAATGAAGTTCTCACCTCAAAACTAGTTTTGAGGTGAAAACAGAGCATTTGTATTTCATATTTAAATTTGATGTATTTTATTATTCTAATATGTAATAAATGGTTCCATGCTGCTCCTGGTCACTCGGTGATATTGCCAAGTACTTTCCACTACAAAAGTCAAAGAATTTGAGCATCAGTCTACCTATCAAAACAAAAGAGATACAAGCACTAAAACCCTAAAATTCCTTTCCTACTGCGCTAGGGTTGGCTATGGGAGCAAATATATCTGAGAAGAGGAGGCATGAGAGATATAAAAAGGAATGAGCCCATTTCATATCATCAAACATCAGGTCTCCATCATTTTTCAAGAAGTCATTTCAAGGTACAAGCCATTCATCATACATAAGGGTTTGTTTTTCTTCAAACTGTGTTTCTGAGCAATAAAAGATGAATTTGACAAAAGTGAGAGAGGTTTTTTTACATAATTGACTCAATAAGAAAATCCTCTTTCAGTTTTTACACATGTTTAATGCTTTGAGGGAAATGCCAAAAATACAAGTTGCCTCAGGAGAGTTAATGCACCTTTGGAGTGACCTTGGGAAAATCAAGATTTCTCCTAGCTTGTTTGGCCAAATGACTTACTGAATGAGTAAAATGATAACTAGACACAAAGAGCTTTCCAATGAGATATCATGATCTCAATTTGGAGTTGAGGAAGACCTTAAAAAATTGACTGCAACAACACTGTTCATTTAGGCAGCCTCATTCTGCACATTTTGAACAATCTTGGGAGATTGGACTTTTGATAGGGCAAATGAACTTCAAATTGGAAAATTCAAGATGTTCTGGAAAATAGACTCGATACAATTTCCAACAAGCTATCACACACCTAATTTTGACACTAGGAAGGCCTGAAAAAATGGTCTGAAAAAGGCGCTGCGCACCTGGCAGTCGGTGCTATGCATAGAAGAGGCGCTGCGCACCTGGGAATTTCGGTCAGTGGAAAAATACATTGGTGCTGCACATAGAAGAGGCGTTACGCACTTGTGTGAGGGTGCTGTGCACCTAGAAACCAAGCTCTAGATCATTCCAAATTTCCCCAATTTGCCTCAAACAATCCAAATTACCTCTTTGCAAGTAAGTAACTCAATCTTTCTTGTTGAAAAGGGTTTTGCATCAAGTTTTGGTGACTTTTTCCGTCATAAAGTTAAAACCCTAGTGTTCACCCAAACTCTCTCATAAAAAATTGTCAAGCTCACTCTCTCATTTCTTTCCTATCTTATCCATTTCCTAATTTTTCCCTAAAACCCCATTCCTTCATACATTTTCCCCAAATCCTATTCGTTTATACCTTCTCCCCAAAACCCTACATACTTTATCCTACATATATCTCTAAACCCTACACTATCCAAAACCCTACTCACTCCCTAAAGCCCATTCAAACTCCCATTCACTCTCACCTACTCATCCTAAAATCTCTTCATACTCATCTTTCATCCATCCACCCTATCTTGTCATTCACCACAAGTGTTCACAAACAATGAAAAAGGCCAAGTGACTAGGCAGCGAAGAGGCAAGGCTAGAAGACAAAAGGCAAAGGAAATTGAGAGTCCTAAGGAGATTTCTCTTGAGTGGTTAACATACAACTGGATAAGTTGATTGAGAGGGCTAACAGAAACAAAAGATGCTTCGCCACATGGCCTATCACTACACGACCCAGAACAAAATCTGCAACATAAGAATGAGGAAGATTAAGGCTAGGTTGAGGTAGGCCTTAATGGCCAATGAGGAGCAAGAAAAATTGGAAATCTTATAAGATGCCTCATTAGCTCATCAAAATAGTGGATGAGGGTGCCTTGTGCCAATTTAGGGCAAGTTTTGACAAATTTTGGTCATTTTGAAATTTTGAAATTTTGTAACACAGGAATTTGGCATCGGTGGTGTTGCGGTTTTGACTGGGACACTTCTTCGAGAAATAGCTTGCATATTCAGATTCAGCATGATGAGAACATCAATTCCTGAAAGTTTCAGCAAATTTGGAGTAAAACTTGGTCACCTAAAGGTCAAAAAACCATCAAAAAATTCCCTCTCTGCCTCTTTTTGGACACACAGGAAGCAATCTTGGGAGATTCCACTTTTGAGGGGGAAAACGACATCCAAATGCAAAAATTCAGGAAGACCTTTCCAACAAGATATCTTGGGCTCAATTTGGTCAAGGGTAAGGCCTCCAAAATTGGGTCTGAAGCGTCACTACACATAGGAACAGTGGCACTGCGCATAGGATAAATTTTGCCAGTTTTGCTAAAAAATCAAAATTTCGCCTAGTTTTTCTACAAGTTGACTTTTTCTTTCATCTTGGATGAATTTATGATTGTAAATGATGCTATGCTATGTAAATGTAATTTCAAAATTATCTTAGAGGGCAGATTCATCATTTTGAGGTGGTTGAGGGGTAAATGAATTCGTTTCCATGGTTATAGAGGCAAGCTGTTCCACTGCCTATATTCCTGTTCCTAGTTTAGAAATGGTTGGAATCACCCCTCTTCTCATGGATTTGACCCCTGATGGCTAGCATAGGTGGTTTGATGTCTATATTATGTATTTTTTCATTCATTCGCTAAGGTTAGACTCTTGTGGATGCTCTGAGCTACATTGTACATCTCTGCAGCAGTTTGGCAAGGAAATAAACCAGGATTTGCAGCTATTTTTGTGGGATTCTTGTGGTAATGTGTTTGTGCATTGTTTCTCCTTCTGTCATTAGTTTTTATCATGTGTTATATGTGCCAAAGTCTATTTCATTCTTCTTAACTAAATGAAATCAAGATAGATAGGTAGAATACATTGGTAACAGTGCTCTGCCTTGGGAATACATTTAGTTTGTGATGTTTTCATCTGTTTGAAGAGGATTCATGACCTTTGCATGCCCTCCTCAGCCCCTCACCAGTCTTAGACCTACCATCTCACTCAATTCAAACTGCCAAAACACCTACCTACCTCGCCCCACATGATACCTTGCAATTCTGACTTGATTTCCCGGACCCAAAGTTGCCTGCTCCATTTGATCCAACAAAAAAACCATCAAAATCAATCAAAAACCCTAGAGCTACTATAACTAGCCTAAAATCCATATTTAATTCAGTCATCTCAGCTGAGATTGACAAGGAGAGAGCCCTCTACCGACCTGGTAGGGCTAGCTACCAGGTTAAGCGTGGTTTGTGGTTATCCTAAGATTGTCTCCCTTCAGCTTGAGGTCGATCTAGGCTCTAACAGAAGCCATGTGTCAACACCTCAAGCTTCCACATCACCTACATTTCCACCTAGTATGCATGCAATTTTCACCATCTATGCTATCATATGTGTTGGGTCTCAAATATTAGAGCTTGAGGTTTTTAATTATGCTACCCACCTGAGCTTTGCTTATGTGGTTTGATGACCAATGTATTTTTAGGCTGCAGGTTCTTACCACCAAGCTCCTTGCGATTGGTCACTGTGATTAATACCTTACCAGTTCACTGCTCGTTGATCGTTAGTACTTCTCCTTGAGCTTATGTTTTGAGTATTTTGCATTGACTTGATGAGGGGCTTGTGTGCCACATTCATCTAAGAAATTGTTGGTATCATAAGCGGGCCCTTCATAGATTTGGTATGGAGTAAGGGGGTGGGGTGGTGTGAAACCAATAACATTCTACCACATCACCAAACCATGATGGTTTACACCATAGAGGGGGGGTACCATCTTATTCACTTTTGGATGAGTGTGGGCCCCTCTTGTCATCAATCTACCCAAGCTATTTGATTTGATGATGTAACTTCTCTCTTTATCATGCATTTTGGCTTGTCCAATTCTAATGCAGTTTTCTCCTAAGTCTTTGGGAGTTAGAAAAAATTTCATATATTTCTTGGAGTAGACTATTCAAACATACACCTTTCATTCTCATTTGGGCTAGGGAGATGGAGAAGAAATTTATTTAAATATATGCTATCCAAACTGCAACTTTGACAACATACTATTCATAATGCTTCTTTACTGTAATATCAACCACATTACACATTTTTGTTATATCACTTCCAAATTACTCACATCAAATATTTTATGGTCGAAGCTTTGAGCCATGAGACACACTTGATGTCTTGAAATGTTGACTAGAAAAGCTTGAATGTGAGTAATCCATAAATGCTAAAGCAAAATTTCTTCTCACAAAATCCTCCATGCTGAGACATCACACATTCACCAATATTCCCACGCTACTGGACTTTGACATCAATGAAACTAAAATTTACATCAATGGTAACATATGTGCAACATATAATCCCTCCATTTAACCCACCATAACTTAGGATTTGAGCCTTGTTTTCTCTTCTTTGTCATCTTTTGGATATACCCCTGGAGGATTACACCAATTTTTTACCTTGCGATTGCTGCTACATTTAACCTCTTATGCTTGCTGATATGCCTTAGTCTCATCTCATCATTTCAAACAAACTACCATTGTCCCTTTGGCTTGGTGTTCTATCCTTTCCTAGAGGGATGACTGTGATGAGTGGCTTTCCTCACTAGCCTCTTTACTTAGGGAAGTTCTATCCACTTGGAACTAGTCGCTATCATTTTTACCACTCGTTCTTTTAGAATTATATTCCTTTGTATCATTCTCATACTCATTAAACATTGAAGGGTATCGAGCACCCTTTTATCTCTTGATCGGGTGCACTAAAATCTCACGAAAATGACACCTTCTATCGAGCACAATACAACCTCTTCTTTGAGCTCGTTAAACCAAAAATAGGACACCTTATCAAGTCTCATTTTATCTCTTTTTTAATGATTGTTAAAACAAAATGAAAATGAAACTATTGAGTTACTCATCTTCTCTTTCATGCTTGCTAAACTATGAAGGAGATCAAAAGGTGAAAAGGGAACGTAAATCACTTTACTCATTCTATCAGTTAAAAATGCAGTGTCAATTGCATTTCCATTGAACATGGCACCTATTTGCATCATTACCTTACAACTGGGTTTTATCTTTCTTAATATCCATACCATACACATGAGCCCGTTTACTCCTCCAAATGCCTACTCTTCCAGTCACTATGGAGCATGCTTCAATGCCTTCTACATTGTTGCATAGTACCATGTGGTGCTCACTAGTCATTGTTGCCAAGTCACTTTTGTGTTGTTTAGTTACATGTTTAAGGGAAGTCTAAATATTAGTGGGCCATCTATATTCCTTGTTGACATTAAGGCCCTCCTTCAATAGATCTTCTTATCTTGGATTCAACTCATTCTATAAGAGTTTGATGTAGGAATTAGTAGTACCTTATAGCTTGTAGACCTCAATGGCAGGATTCCTCATGATTGATAATGGGTTTACATCATTAACTCCTGATTGGTAAAGTTTACAAGTGTTCAAAATCAACTCATGTATTCACACTTAGTGAAATATGTTAGGTATCTTGGGGTCCATTTTCATCATTGGCGGGTCCCATAGTGTTTGTTAACGATATAGCTTAATGATAAATAATCATATAGTTTTTTCCATGCTTGATATTAGCTCATTTATTCACATGTTGTAGATTCATACCATCTAGGTTGAGTAGAAGGCCTTGGTATAGGGACATCTCACTCTTACGTGGTACCCTTCCCAAGCTGTGTTGGAGTTATGAGTTATGTATCATTGTATTCACTTGGAGGAATACTATGGGGTACCTCTCTTTATGTGTCCATAGTCCCACTGATGTATATTGTGACATAGATCCACATTGTATTTGCTAGTGTCTATGATATTTTGGTTTGTCCCATGGATCCGTTGTGTATGTCTCGTGGCCATGTACTAGCATTCCATGTCATGGATCTGTAGTGTATGGTTGGTGGCCATGTTCAATTTCTCTTTATGTTGAGCATGGGTATGCTCACCTCAGGGATGATCATATTAATATTGGGAGTTATGTCTCAAGATGACTCCAATTCAGTTCTTTGCTATTGGATCATTCCTTGAATTTTTAGCTACATGTTTTGGTAGTGCATTTCAACCATCAATTTCTATTTCAAACTCATGCATGGGGGGCATCTGTTATAACCTATTTTTCCCACTTTGAGTTAGTGAGAGGGAACCTAGTTTTTATTTAGGCTTGTTGACCTTAATGCACCCTTCATCCTCTTCAATTAGCCATCTTTAGTAGGATGTTAGCTCCCACAACACTGCCATCATCTGTATGGTTTCTACCACATAATGCAACAACCCATGAACTCAGTATACTAGTTTTCTTTGTGCAAAAAGTGATCATGGTCAAAGGTTCTAGAATTTTTCATTCCCTAGGATATGTTTATTAACTTCTTGAGCCCATAGGTGTCTAGGTACATCCTCCCGAGGGAAGAGAAAATCCTATATAAACTGACCCTATCTAGAGGAAGGAAGATGATAGAGAAGGTATTGCTCAATTACGCTGGTGGGTTTCTAGAAAAATTCCATTGCATGTGAGAGAAGCCCTATCTTGCTATAAGTCAAAGGAAGTGTTCTTTCCAAGGATCAATGAGTGGTCATTAGTATCCTACGGTATATTGTATTTAAATTTTATATTAATAGAAGCATTTGTGATTTCTCCCCCATATATGTTATATATTGATTATATGTGTATGGTTTGGATTTATACTTGTGCATGCTAACCTACCCTCTGCAGAGGAGAAAAAAATATATTGCTTGGTTTTGATTATGTGTAGGGGTTGGGATCTAGGAGCTAGGAGAAGGATCTTTGAGTGGAAGCATGATCTCCAAGGTTGTCTTCAAGATCCACCATCTTCACCAACCCGCGAGGGATTAGGTACACATCCTTTGTCTCATTAGATAAATGTATTTCGTGTACTTTTTTTGAATCCTAAGATATCACAGACTTTGCGCCCACAATATGAAAGATCTAAGGGAAAAATATGTGAAGAAACATCTCCTAACCTTCTGAGCATTTCCTAAGGTAACAAGAGAATAATAAAATTTTCTTCTAGTCTTCAAAGATTGTCTACCAATTCTAGCTCGTGAACCTTTTATTTTTCTAGGGAAATGGCCACTAGTGTTCTTGTAAGCCAATAAAATTTCATTACCCTAAACACTATAATATTCCACGACTGAGAGAACCCAAAATCCTACACCCATTCTTGAAATTCTAAGTAGTTTTTTGAATTGAAGTAAGTGAGCACCACTAATGGAAGGACTAGTTGACTCAGTTGACTAGACCCCATGACAAAATTTTGTCGACTGTCAAGTTGAAGAGTAAGTTGGTTGACCTTGGATGTGAGTTTGATTGACAAATATAGTTAGATAGTTACAAATACCTTGTAACTAAAACTTATGATTTAAATAGTGTCTTCATACAAGAGAGACAAAAAGGAGAAGGAACCTGTTGATGGTGCTGGACCTGACAACATTCAGGGGATCACCCCAGTATGAAGTCCCAACTAGACCTCACACCGTTTGATGTGGGAGTCCCATCCGATATGAGGCTTTCCATTGTCTTAAGGATTTGACTCAACTCTTGCTTGTCAGAGTGGTTCGCTTTGTCTTTGAGAAGTGAGGTTCACGTTCCTGGTGAGTGTAAGTGTACTTGTGCCAATGATTCCTTCACTATGAGGGGAAGAAGGTGAAGGTGAATTCCAGGTTGAAATGGATCAGTCCCAACATGACTAGGAACACACAACACAAAAGGACATACACAACTTTCGGTGGAGCAGTCCACTTAGATGCGGCAGTCACAACATATAAGGTAAGATAACACGTACATGATCCAGGTGGCTCCAGAGACACACACAAGACAAAGAGGGCTTATGGAAGCTCAAAAATCAAAGTGATCAAAATACTTTTGAACTAGGGCCAGAGCGTAGATATTGTCGTCCTGATCACAGCAGTGTGAACGGTTCGTCAATCCAAGCTCGTATGAGGGAGAACGATCCAGTCAAAGTTTTGGTCAAAGTTGGACTGTAAGCCAGGTTTAAGTGTCCTACAATTTGACCAACCCCGGGGCATGAAACCTAGCTCCTGAAAGCAGGAAAAATTGTTACCTCTTTAATTTGTCTAATAACCCTTATGTTAGACAAAATCGAAAAATGGCCCCATTTTAATAAAAAAAATAAAAAATATATATAAATGATGTGTCAGGCCACCACCCCCACTAGCCCAAACTATATTACAAAATTTCAATTATTAAAGGGCCAATAGGCCATGACCCCCGCCGACCCAACCGCCAACCAAATCACATAACCATGGAACCGACGGGCCATGACCCCCGCTGGTCCAACCAACACCAAACAACATTAAACGTTAATGTATGGGGGTGGGCGGACCACCTCCGATGGACCCGACCCACACACCAACCACCTTTTTATATATATATGAGCCCTGAATTAAATGTGAGGCTGGCAGGGATCGAACCGGCGGGCGGCCCCATATGGTGGCATACAACCAACCCACACCACCATTTAATGCGCCCCATTTAAACATTTAATACGCCACCATTAACACACCATTTTGAAACGGTTATGGTTAACGATTATAAACCGTATGCCAAAAAATATATATGCATGCCTGATTTGAGAGGGTCAGGATTTGATCCCCTGACCTCTTTCCAACCAAATACTAAATTTACCACTGTGCCAACCAACCCACATGGTAAAGTTTGCCCGGTAAATTCAATATAAACTCATTTTATCAGTGTGTGGAGGTAGAGCAGAATGGGCACAGAGACCAAGGAGAGCGTGTTTTTTGAGAAAAAGTATTTTTTTATTAATGTGTAGGTGGAACCATGAGCCCAGAGAAGAGGCAAGCGAAACCATGACTGAGCCAAATTCTCAGGAGGGTGAAATTTTTGTAGTGGCAAAATTGGACAAATATTATGTCGATCTTACACCTCTCAGCAACACGAACTTGATGGCGCAGTCAGAATTTTGATCTGAGCAATAGATATTCAGAGGACCTAGAGGAGGGAATCTTTGAGGAATCTAGGGGGAATCTAAAAGATTCCTTAGGCCCCAGATTTCCACTTTCTCATTCAGAAAGTTGATAGTTGATTTTACCCTATTCGACGCCACAAATATGATGGTGCATTTAGATTTTCCATTTGATCATTTCATTTTTCGGCCACTTTTCAAAGTGGAGTGCAGGTGTCAACATTCAACGTGCGAGCAGTCCTTCCATGAGATTCGACACTGTGAGATTCATGGTATGTCTAGCTTCAGCAGTTTGACATCCTTTTCTTCGGAGGGCCTTAGGATGTGATGTATATGCAGTATGTTCATGTACTTATTTTTGGTATGAGATGCATTATCTGCATAGATCCCTGTTTGATGTTTGATGTGGGATCTTGTTTTCGTCGTTGTTTCATGGTTCCTGCTTGATGTGATGCGGAATCATCTTTGGGATGTATTTGTTGTCATGATTCGTCATGTTTTGTTTGAGATCCCTTTATTGTTATGTTGATGGGATACTCATGTGTCACCATGTATGTTTGCACTGAGATCCCTTTTATGCCATGTTGGCGGGATGTGCATTATCATCATGAATGAGTTTATGTCATATTGATAGGAGTCCTTTTTGATTGAGAGTTCCTGTAGCGGAACATCTCTTGGAGCCACTCTTGCGTGAGGGCATTTCCCTTATATGATAGCGATGTCACCTCTTATGTACATCATCACTATTAACAACACTTAATGCAACGACCTACACCATCTTGACACCGAGGCTCGGAGACGTAGTCCCTCCTGGACGAAATCCATTATCAACGTCTTGTTATTTTATGTTGTTGATGATTGTCATGTTCCTTCTTCTTTACAACATGCATATATGTTCAATTATGCCATTTTAAATGCAATTCTAATCACATTATGAAAGTAAAAGATCTTGGTTAAATCCGGGAGTTGAGTCAACTCGGATCAAGTTTGGTACCAAAGTGGTCTTTGTGTGGATGTGAGTTGCAAGTGTGAACAACGGAACGTGCAGCAATAGAGGATGAGAAAGTGATGTACGAAACCATGTTCAAAATTTCCCAAAGGGTGGAAATAATGTATGAAGCTCTACAAAAAGAGATAGAGGAAAATGAGCGATTGCAGCTTCAGTTGTGAGCCACAGAAGAGGCCCTGGAAGAACTGAAGAAAAACAACCAAAACCTTCAAACAGAGAATGCTGAATTGAAGATGCATCTACAAGAAGAGAAAGAGGAAAAACAAAGTTTGCTACAACAACTGCAAGCTAAGGACGAGGCCTTAGAAAAGCTGCAGCGTGACCCATGTGAGATAAAAAGTAGTTCTCCAAATTCATGTATATGTCCTGATGATGATTTTGTTGTTTTTGAAAATCATACCATAGGAATTGGCTCCAAACTATTGAAGGAAATGGGGTATGAAGGTCCGAAAAGGCTTGGGTGTTAATGGCCAAGGCATTGTCAACCCCATCAAAGTAGAATAATTACCCCGTGAGGTAGGACTTGGGTATGTCAGGAAAGAAGTTGGGGAATCCACCACAATGGCCAGCAAACCACCAACAACAGATGATGAGCAGCCCTCATCAGTTCTTTCAAAATCGACAGAGGAGGTAAAAGATGTTGATTTCCTTTTGGTTTCGTCTTCACATAGTATGATTTTTGTTGGAGATGTGGAGATACGAATGACAGAGACAAACATGAGGCTCCTTACTAGGATGAGGTACAAGGAAGGAGAAGAACTTGGTGTTAATAACAAAGGAATAACGCAACCATTGGAGGTTGTGCAGAGACCTCAATTTGCAGGCTTGGGATACACCGAAGGAGAATGCTCGAAGGTGTCAGATTCTTCCGAGATATCATCAAAATTGTCGAGGAAAGAGAATGATGGGAACACATCCCCATCATCCCATGGAAATACCCATTGCAGGGAAGGAGCTGAGGCAAGTTCTTATCAGCATAATGACACCAGAGGTAGCAAGGAAAGGCATAACCAGTTTCGATATTCAAATTTTCATTTCGATTATAATCATGTTGTTAATGATGGACTAAATCAAGGCATCGAAAAACATGTACCTTTTGTGGATTACATAACCATACATTTTCTAAGAGTTGGAAGAGAATAGCAGCAGACAACAGGATGAGGCGTGAAAGAACCTCTCAATAGTAGGCAAAGAAACATGTTAAGCAAATTTGGAGGAAGAAGACCTATTGCAGTCATTGCGACAGAAGTGGCCATCAAAGAGCCACTTGTTGGAGGCTCCATCTAGAGCAGTGCCTTAAAGACAAAGTGTCGGTGCATGAACCAGGTGAAGCAGTTATTTGACAAGAAAAACCACCACAAGGGAATGAACCATTCACAACGATAAGTGAAAAATGGTTTCTATATATGTTAGCTTGTCATGGTCATGCTTTTGTAAATCATTTGTTGCATTTTAAGATGTGAAAGTGATGATGCGTGTTCCATCACTTGTTAAGAAACAATGATGTCTGGTCTTATTTTGAGTTGCATGATAAATTGTGAAAGTGATGTCATGTTTCCATCACTTGTGGCCTTATTTTTGTAAATCATGTGTTGTAGTGATGATGTGTTTTCCATCACCTGTTGAAGCAACAATGATATGTTGGCCTTGTTTCCTAGCTTGGGTATTGTTTCTATTTTGATGTAAACTTGACCACCGAGTATGTGTTATAAACTCATGGAAAGTGTGAGATGCTTGGGTCATTAGTTGTTCATGAAATTCAAGCATGTAATTTGCAAAAACAATGTAATACAGGTTGCAGGTGTCGACTCATCGCTTAAGGTTCTGAAGAACAAAGGTGAAGGAGCTGGAAGCAAGACCTTTTCAGGGCACTTGTGATGTAGACAAGATACATAGAAGTTGCAGATTATTTTTCATGCTTTTGGAGAAAAGCTCCTCAGTGGGGAGGATTTATCCAGGTGGCTCCAGAGACACACACAAGACAAAGAGGGCTTATGGAAGCTCAAAAATCAAAAGGATTAGAATGGTTTTGAACCAGGACCAGAGCATAGATCTTGTCGTCCCGATTTTAGTGGTGTGAATGGTTCGTCAATCTGAGCTCATATGAGAGAGAACGAGCCAGTCAAAGTTTTGGGCAAAGTTGCACTGTGGGTCAGGTTTAAGTGTCCTACAATTTGACCAACCCCGGGGCATGAAACCTAGCTCCTGAAAGTGGGTGAAACTGTTGCCTCTTTAATTTGTCTAATAACCCTTATGTTAGACAAAATCGAAAAGTGGACCTATTTTAATAAAAGAAAAATATAAATGAGGTGGTGGGCCACAACCCCGCCACCCCAAACTATATTACAAAATTTCAATTATTAAAGGGCCGATGAGCCATGACCCCTGCTGGCCCAACCACATCACATAACTAAGGAACCGACGGGCCATGACCCCTGCTGGTCCAACCAACACCAAATAACATTAAACGTTAATGTATGGGGGTGGGCGGGCCACCTTCGGTGGACCCGACCCACACCTCAACCACCTTTTTATATATATATGAGCCGTGAATTAATGCGAGGCCAATGGGGATCAAACCAGCCCGACCCACGTGGGCCAGCGCCCACCGGGCGACCCCATATGGTGGCATACAACCAACCTACACTGCCATTTAATGTGCCCCATTTAAACATTTAATACGCCACCATTAATGCGCCATTGTGAAACGGTTATGGTTAACGGTTATAAACTGTATGCCAAAAAAATATATGCATGCCTAATTCAAGAGGGTCGGGATTTGATCCCCCGACCTCTTTCCAACCAAATACTAAATTTACCACTGCGCCAACCAACCCACGTGGTAAAGTTCGCCTGGTAAATTCAATATAAACTCATTTTCTCATTGCGCGGAGGTTGAGGAGAACAGGCACGGAGACCGAGGAGGGCGCATTTTTCAAGACAAAGTATTTTTTTTATTAATGTGCAGGTGGAACCATAAGCCCAAAGAAGAGGCAGGCATAACCATGACTGAGCCAAATTCTGAGGAGGGTGAAATTTTTGCAGTGTCCAAATTGGACAAATTTTATGTCGATCTTACACTTATCAGCGACACGAAACTAATGGCACAATCGGAATTTTGATTTGAGCAGCAGACCTTCAGAGGACCTGGAGGAGGGAATCTTTGAGGAATCTAGGGGGAATCTAAAAGATTCCTTAAGCCCCATATTTCCACTTTCTCAGAATTCAGAAAGTTGATAGTCGATTTTACCCTATTTGATGCCACAAATTTGATGGTGCATTCAGATTTTCCATTTGATCATTTCATTTTCAGCCACTTTTCAAAGTGGAGTGTAGGTGTCAACATCCAACGTGCGAGAAACCATTCCATGAGATTCGATGCCGTGAGATTGATGGTACGATCAACTTCAGCAGTTTGACATCCTTTTCTTCTTATGGCCTCAGGATGTGAGGTATATGCAATATGTTCATGTACTTATTTTTGCTACGAGATGCATTGTGCTGCATAGATCCTTGTTTGATGTTTGATGTGGGATCTTGTTTTCGTACTTGTTTCATGATTCCTGCTTGATGCGATTCAAAATCATTTTTGGGATGTACTTGTTGTCATGATTCGTCATGTTTTGTTTGAGATCCTTTTGTTGTTATGTTGATGGGATACTCATGTGTCGCCATGTATGTTTGCATTGAGATCCCTTTCATGCCATGTTGGCAGGATGTGAATGATCATCATGAATGAGTTTATGTCATACTGATAGGAGTCCTTTTTGGCTGAGATTTCCTGTAGCGGAACATCTCTTGGAGCCACTCCTGCGTGAGGGCATTTCCCTTGTATGATAGTGACGTCACCTCTTATGTACATCATCGCTATTGACAACACTTAATGCATTGACCTACACCATCTTGACACCGAGGCCTGGAGACGTAGTCCCTCCTGGATGAACTCCGTTATCAACGTCTTATTATTTTATGTTGCTGATGATTGTCATGTTCCTTATTCTTTACAAAATGCATATATGTTCAATTATGCTATTTTAAATGCAATTCTAATCACATCACGAAAGTAAAAGATCTTGGTTAAGTCCAGGAGTTGAGTCAACTCGGATCAGTACAACACTCAGGGAATAGTCTGAACGAGTGCAACGGTTGTTACAACAAGGTTTAGGTGAAAGGACTGTCTGATGTCCGGCAGAGCAATCGACACGGACATGACAACATTAACAACATAGACAACGCATTTCCATTAATAGATTATGCATTACAACAAATGAAACAATTCATATGTAGAACACAGGTTAAAGCAACATGCATTACAAGTGTTAAAGATCAGTCTTACAACAGATACAATACATGTGTGAAAACATGATGGCCTGTTAACAAGATTCTGAATTAAGCAAAAGTTCCAAGACACATCGTTACACCATACATCACTAACCCCGTTAGTGGAGCGTTGGAGCCACTACTTACTCCTAAAAGAAAAGATTACAGACTCTCTTGGCTATGTGGGAGGAGCTGAGGTGAAAAAGTCCTTTGCATGTACAAATTAGGGAGTATTTATAGCCAAGGGTGAAATTGACCCTTGTGGCTGTTCGTCTACCTTCATGATCGTTTGACTTCCAAGAATCTTCAACTTACATGACTCTTTGTTCAACAAGTGGGTTTCTTGGACTTCTACATTACATCACATTGATTGACAACAAGCCCATAGTGGAGATGTGGGCGACATGACTCATGACGTGACTCGACATGACTTGACATGACAATGCTAGTACATTCGTGTTGTTGTTGGAGTGCATGTCGAGCTATAGTGCCGCTAGATGATGGATTTCTTCATGGTGTATCATAGCTTCACCTCCACATGGCGAAGTGCATGGAGTCTTCGATGGTCCTTGGTTTGCTTGATGAAGCTTTAGCATGTTGGAAGGCTTGATAGGCTCATCTGTTCATGAAGGAGCGTGTTCATCGTGTTTATTTGTTTCACATGTGTCGTTCATTCATCCGTTGGTGAACTTGCATTTTGCATGTGCTCCCTTCGTTCATCCCATTCATTGTCTTGTCATGTTCGCTGGTGTAATTGTACCTATAGTCACTCATGACAAGACGACATCAAATCCAAAACCTCCTAGTCTACCATGACACATGATCATTCAGATGTAGGTGACCAGGAGAGGCAACAATTTTGTGATGCAGGATGATGGCTCTGGGAAATTACCGATGGAAAATGCGGAAGAGTCACTAAGGGATGGAGACAGGAAATCTGAGTCGACAGTGACTGTTGGCAAGGTCTAGCTCGGATGGGAGGAAAAATTTCACAAATTTTGGGAGGAACAGTCTGAGCTGATGGAAGGAAAGGCAGGTAGGCTCTGCGCATTTTATAGAATGAATGGGCAGCTGGGCTGGACAACCAGATTTGTGCAATTTTCTAGAGGAATGGGCCGGGCTACATGAAGGGTCAACAGGCAGGGATTGCATAGTTTTTTTGGGGAACTACCCGGGAGGCTGGCAGCCAAAACTGTGCATTTCCTAGAGGGAACTTCCAGTTGGCTGATGGGGTCACTGGTATCCAAAATTGCGCAATTCCCAAATGGAACTTCCTGTTGGCTATCCAGGAGACTAGCAGCAGAAACTACGCAATTCCCAGAAGGAACTGGTAGTCTGCTGCTAGGGGCCGTTGATAAGGAGAACTTCACTGCGGCTGGGAGGTCGGCCTGCTGATCATCTCTGCATAATTTCTGAGATGAGCTAACTAATGGGAAGCAGAAGGCCTACTCATGAACACTGCGCAATTTCTGAGATGAATAGTTGGTTGACTATTGGGATGAATGACTGGGAAAACTGCGCAATTTTCTGAGGGAGATAGGGATGGGCACTTGGTGTCTGTCCGATTTGTCTATGCAATTTCCTCAGTCAGTCGAGTGGGTGAGGTCAATTTCCTTTGCGCAATTTTTCAGGGGAGTTAGTCTCGAGGTGACTCCTGGATTCGATTGTTCGGGTGGCCAGCATGAGAGTTGATTGGATTGCTTGTGGGCATCGCAGCTTGAAAAGACTAGCTTGGTGCTTCTGCACTGTTCTGGTTGACAGTTGATCGAGTTGATGGCAGGGTGATGGTAAGACTGTCAGAGGGGAGTCAGGTCATCAGAACCTTCATAAAAAATGGCTAAGTGTGTGAACAATTGAAAGACGCATAGGTGATCACATGAACACACACTCGCATGACTTGATTATAAAAGGACTAAACCATCCAAACACATATGTTCAACAAGATTGACCGATGGTGTAAGTGACAAGCGCAACACTCATGATTAATCGTTCATTGATTGAGATGATGCTTGCGTGATAATGGATGTGACTCCATGTGTGAGTGCGACAGATGCTTTCATAGCAAACACAACAAGTAGATACGAAACAAAGACTTTGAGCATCACCAGAACATGGTCGCAAGCACGATTTAGACATTAGCATGCAGAGACTTGAATGTAATGAACAAGAAAGGTGGATGTAAAGACTCACACGAGCTTACGGAGTGAACCCGAGTGTGTGTAGTCATCAAGTGAAACTCTTCAAGGGAGGCTCCAAAGTTGGTGCAGGCCAAAATTTTGGAGGGTGGTTGTAGTTGCTACAACAGAACCATTCAAAAACTATGATATCTTAATAAATTACTTATTTTTTGGTCGTCCACTACTAGTGTTATCTCTCCTTTCTCTCATTTATGTGTATATTTATATATGTTAATGTCTATATGTCTACTACTTTAATGGGTCACTTTTGGTAACTCTGTACAATTCCCTAGATTACAATATTAGTTTTGATGTTAGTAGTACCTAGACTCGACTTTGAGAAAAACATGCATACATAGTTGTTGAGAATGGAAGATATTCATGAGTGATGGGAGAACTGAAGAGAAAGCTTTAGAAGAATGAGTATTAGATGATAAAACAAAAAGAGGATTTCCTAAAAACTTCCATGAAGATTTCTTATGTACTATTCCATATTTCTTGTATAAATTCCAAATGGATGAAGAAATTGGTCATATAGTTGAATAATAACAACCATTTTATACCTAACCACTACATATTAATTGGTAATAGAGGTAAAGAATTGGAAAAGATTTGTAGAGGCCAGTTGTAAACAATAGGTACACTTGGGACTATTCCATTAACAAATGAAATAAATAATAATAATAATGGATTCCATCATCAACTTTGAGTAAATTGGAGCAGACGATGGGGGGGGTCATGGAACTATGAGATGCCTTAGTTGGAGTTGTAAGTAGTAACTACATTGAAGATAATAATGCCAACATCAAGGGGGAATCCGACAGGATGAAAATATATATTGGAAGAAGAATCCAAAAGAACATCTATACATTAGATGGAGTCTCATAAACCTTTAATCAACATTAAAAAAATTGAATGGGATAAGTGAAAAATAAAATGTGAGGAAATCCACATTGCAAGTAATCCCCAGACATCAGTATAGAAGAAACTCAAGGAGTCACAAGTCGATGTACTAGATTCATTCAATATTGGTGAAGACTAACTGGAATTGAGAAGGGCTTCCTTGATGGTTCCTAAGAAGAATAATAACCCATAGTTGGTCATGGTAGTAGATGGAACTCATGAACTTGTATATATTGAAGAAAGTATGGATATTAATGATTATGGCCCAACATTGCATCAATTTAACATTCCTCATGAGGCTAATCCCCATATCTAAAACTTCCTCCACTAGAACTTAATTCTCAATCTCGTGCCATATTCAGTGTGGTATAATCGTCTTGCACAAAAGTTTTCATGATAGACTACTAATTGAATACCTTCATAAATCAGAGTTAGGAGGGGTAACAAGGTGATGAGAACATTACACTCCATATAAAGGATCTCACAAATATACTTTTCCCATCGAATTTAATTATTGATGAATAAGATCCCAAGTCTACAGACTGAACCAACACATTACTAAGAAGGGTGGTTGATGGAATATATAAATATAGTGTTCTAGACATATCAAGTTGTTTAATTAGTTAGACAAAAATAAAATCAAGAGAAGAAGAAAATTAGATGTCTCAAGTCAAGTCGAGTGAATTTCATTTAACCAAGAAAAGTGAGCCAACTACAAAATTTACTTAGCCTAGAAATAAAAAAATACCAATAACTCCTTCTTCACTAAAGAAGTTGTTTAGAAAAGGAAAATTGGGCCTGAGTTACATTCCTCTTTATGTAGATGTTGAGGATACGAAACATCATTAATTTGTTTGTGAGAACTTTTGGAAGTCACTAGACATTGATGATGAAGACAAACAAATGACCTAGCTCACTAATGCCTAACTTGGTTTATGAACTTCATCAAAAATCATCCAAGAAT
Organism: Pinus taeda; assembly: GCA_000404065.3. Lineage (NCBI taxonomy): Eukaryota > Viridiplantae > Streptophyta > Pinopsida > Pinales > Pinaceae > Pinus > Pinus taeda. The sequence goes on along the minus strand of APFE031504508.1, from coordinate 32,013 downwards.
AAAAATGAAACAAAATCCAATTTATTATCTTTCTTCACAGCCCAATATGTTAAGCATCTAGCTGCTCAAAATATGAAAGAAATAAAACAATGACTAGGAGAATTGGTTTAAATTTATGAAAAGAGGTTCACATATTTTCTAATTCAAATCTCTCTTAAGGTAGATGAACAAATCCTGGTGTAGTGGTATGTATTAGGATTATTATATAAAATTAAGGGATCACTTTCAATGCATGAAATTAAGTCATGTGAAGAAAATTGCAAAAGGCAATACACATAAAGACCAATGACGATTGGCTTTCAACATCATTGTAATAAACTTATAAATGCCTCAAAGAAAATCTTGAACAACTTCAATACTCATTAATAAATTTGGATAGTCAAAAGAATGAAATACGGTGCATAAATTTTAAGAATGAAGGCCACACAAAAGAAAACTATAAATATGGTGATGCCTTCAAAGTGACCAAAATGTGCATTGAATCTAAGTAGATTTTATTTTCAAGATTTGTAATTTTGACAAATCACATGATAAGAGATTGCCCACATAAATAAAAAAATACAAAGCCAAAATAATGTGCAATCTACAAAGAAGCTATCCATTTGACACAAGAGTGTCATTTAAATAGGCAGAACAAACCAAATTATCATACAATATACCATATACATGAAATCAACTAGAACACACCAGAAAAAGGGCTAACAAGGGTACCAAGCTTCCTAGGGAAGAGGTGGCTTACAAGGAAGAGGAGGAAGAAATGGAATATTTACAAAAGGAAGTAGAGGAAAATTATATTACTTCACATGTTGGAAAGAATATCACTTGGCTGCCAACTCTCTACTAAAACAACAGACTGACTTAAAGTAATGTAATATATGTGGTGTCGACAATCATTCTTTATAAGATTGCACAAGCATGCTAGAGACAATTATAAATAAAATATATGTAAACTTAGTACATGTGATCCCAAAACAAGGAGAGTTGAATCATAGAAATTTGCATGGAGTGAAAATATTGGGGGTTGGAGAACCAATTAAGATGCAAGGGGGAGTCCTTATTGACCAATCAAAAACAAAAATTCATAGTTTGATGCAGATCTGGAGATACACCTAGCACACAAGATATTACAATTATGTAAAAATAAATAATACGATAACAATACAAATCACAAAGACACTAGAGGAAATTCTACATCTACTTAAAGAAAATAAACTGATAGAACTATTATACATGCTGAAATATTATAAAGAAGAGCAATGATCATACAAAAACCTTTGATAATTATCGCAAAGTGAAATATAGGATGACTGTGATCCACATATTGACTTTGAAATTAATAAATATATGATAAATCAATTTATTGTCAATTTTGGCTCACAAGTAAATATTCTTCCAACGGAGAATTGGATATTGATCAAGAGACCACAATTAAATAGAACAAAAAACTATATCAAATTAGCGGATCAACATTTTATTGAAGCTATTTGTACCTTGCAAAATGTGTAGAGTATTATAATGGGCATTTTGACTAAATTCAACTTCAGGTTAAATAATTTAGTCAAATGAATACCAACTTATACAACACTAATCGACTAACCATGGGCAAGAAGAATGAAGGCCACTATCTCTTTAGAAAGAGATAGGATCAGATTTAAAGGAAAAAGGTCGAAGAATAGTAATCCCCCTGGATACCAAAGATGGAAAGTCTTGGACTAATTCCTGGGATGATGAAAATGAAATAACAATTACGTAAAATAATGAAGCAAATGATGCATATAAGAAAGAACAAAACATATACGAAAAAATATTACAAGGTTCATTGTTATTAATCGGCCATAAATTTGACACAACATTATATGAATGATAGATAGAATATTACAAGTTTAGCACAAATAAATGTTTGTTGATAAATTCCATTCCAATTAAAAATCACCATTCATGCTTTTCAATAGACACCATGTTGATAGTATATGAAAAGAAGGGGAGTAAAAGCTTTAGCTGATTCCTCAACTTAAAGGAAACACTAACTGAATATCTTCATTCAAAGATCAAAATTCTCTATCAACCCAAGTTAGCAAGGTTTGAAAGGATGTTGGTGAGTTTGATTGAACACAAAGAGTCTTTTGGTTAATGACGAGACAAGAAGAAAAAGGTGGTAGATGCATGTTTCATGGTTACAAACTTTAACAACTACAACCTCAAATTTTATAGAAATATTGATTGGATACAAATTATCCGCCTAGGATGACATCCCATTATTGAAAGATAAACATCATCTTGAAGGCCGCATAAATCAATAAAGAAAAATGGAGGAAAACAAACTATAGAGATGAATGTGTGGGGCCTACAATGTTCCCAAATACTTTGGATTATATACCATACAAATGCTAGAAGGTTGAGGAAGTGAGGAGAGACACCTTTCCATGGTCAAATATAAAAAAAACTTCATCAACCATTTTAATAATGTACTAAGGAAAAAGTAAATATTCAAGGCAATTTAGGAAACAAAGAAATATTGGGTACAATCAGAGTCGTTCGAGGAAACAATAGAAATAGGAAATTTAAATATTGACACAGTGTTGTCTTTGACATGTAACATGAACTCATGCCATGAGAAATTGATTGTTTCTCAACTTGACATGGAAAATGAAAGTTTTTTTATAACTAACTTTGAATGGAAAAATAATAATTTGGAGATGCATAAACAAATAACAACCGTGATGGAAATATCCAATAAGGAGAATGACAAACCAAAAAAACTTGAAGTTATCATTATAATGCCCATTGGAATACTTCTTGGACATATGGTAGGCAAGGCTAGTAGCAAGGTAGCTATAGAATATATCAAAGTTTCACTTGATCTCAAGCCCAAATAGATTAGAAACAAATAAAAATATCTTTGGGGAATATTGGATATTATCAAATATTTATTTGACATTACTTCGACATGATAGTTCCAACCAAAAAAGCTAAATAATAAGAACTTCACTAGTTAAATCATGTAGAAAAACAAAAACAAATTGTGTTGAATCATCTAGAAAGATGGAAGGGACAAAAGAAAGCATGGTATTATAGACACATTACAAAGAAGGTCATCAGGCAAGCGGTCTTGGTGCATATGTATAATAATAAATTTAGAAGGGAACCTCGATAATAGGAAACTAGATGGTTAGAACCATTTGTTGTTGACGGAATCAAAGAAACATACATGGTTCAATTGGAAATTCTTGGAAGGAAATTATTTGACAAAATTGTTAAAAATGTTTGCTTAAAAATATATTACAACTATATCAACAACAACAACTGTAATTATGAAAACCTCTTCGATGGCACCAATATACCTATTCTAAGATCAAAACCACTAAGGTGGTGTTCTAGAACTCCTTTTGGACTTTAAAAACTTAGTTAGTTGTTATTTTGATGTATTAGATAGTTAACAGTAAAATCAGTTGTAAGAAATTATAATTAAAACCTTCCTCAAAGCACCTTATAGTAGATTGAGACCAAAATTAAGAAAAATATTTAGCATCTATTCAAATAAGTAATGGAGGCGCCAACTCTTTGCAATTCAAGAAGGACAAAGAAAGAAAGTGAAATAAAGGTGACAATGCATACAAAGAAATATTTGCATCAATACTTGAATAAGAAGACAAAGGAAGTAATAAAATAACAATAATGATTTCTTTCAGAACCAACTAAAGTAAAATAATCTTGTAAAAATTCAAAATAAAGCAAGGGTGGTCACTTGGTTGAAATTTACTGACAGATAGACCATGACGACTCGATTGTAAAAACAAAACTGAACAAGCCAAAATAATAGATTATGGAAAGCCAATCAACTAACGATGTTGAATCAACACAAAATAGAAGTTAACTGAACAACAAAGTTTGATTAACAAAGGAAAGTTGATTGAAGAAATCTGTTAACTAGTTAATAGAAATATGTTTGACTAGTTTTTGAAGTAACCTAGTTGACCCAATAGTTGACTTGATTGACCCTTGATGTGGCTCAATCAACCTTATAAAAAGTGGTTCCTACATGTCATCTTCGTATGAGGCAACAATTAATATAGTCATAAATTTTGAAGGGTGTCAAAATACATGGTTGACACAAGAATTTGTTACTATCTCACCAATTAAAGCTATAAATATGGAGGATGCATATTATTTTCTTTCATTCTTGGCACATTAAAGAAATCATGTGGTCTAGTTTCAGATGTTTAGATGAATCAATTTATTTTTGAAATCGAAAACTAGAACCTAATTCTTAATCCACAATAAATTGAGAAGATGCCAAGAATGAGAGGATATGTGCAAAGAGGGGAAACCTTAGTTAAACCGTGATCCAAGCAAAGATTTGAAAAAAAGGGGAAATATAGCTAGAAATTTGACTCCATGACATTAGATAGGAAAAAATGGAAACAACTCAATGGGCATATACAAAATCATTAAAAATCGTAGTGTTTGAATAGGCACAAATAAAGCATTATATAGGTATACCATTGATTGGTGAATTTGGCAGCTAGAAAGAAAAAGCTGTCAAATTTCTAGAGATAAGATACCATATAGGCTCTATGTGGTTGGAAAAACTACTATTTATAGCCCTCAGATTAATACATAGAATCACAAGGCTTCCTAGGAGAGGAGACAAAATCCCTAAAACAATCAACTCAAGGTATTGGATACAAAAATTTATAGGGTCAACATTGCAAAAAATCAAAATGCTTAATAACTAGTTGGGTAATCGACTATGATGCAAAATGGGATTACCTCATATTTCCTTTGTGCTTTATGAATACCAATTGGGCATCAAACATGAAAATGAACATGTTGGAGGCAATTGGATAGATGGTAGAAGATGGGAAACTAAACAACTAGACAAAACACTTGATGGACATCATAAAAGAAAACTGTAAAGAATGCCAAAATTCATGGATATAAATTATGTTTCCTTCCTTACCGATTTGACTTATAACGATTCAAGTAAATTCAGTCGAAGAAATGATATTTACAAAAGAAAAAATCTTGGTAGAAACATCAATAACTCCAACACTAGCATCAACTCCTAAATAACATTTTAGCTCTCAAGTATCACACCAACCAAAACAATGACATTCGGCATATTGTATTCTCTCAAATTTTTTGTATCATCATCTTTGTTTCCAATTTTTTTTTCTCATTTGTAATTTACATATCTCACTTGCTCAATACAAGCAAGGGATTGATGTGGGCATAGATGTTGGAAGGGCTAGTTGACGCAATTAACTAGAACCAACAGTTTGACTTTGTTGATTGTCAAGTTGAAGAGTAAGTAGGCCAATCTTGTAAGTTGGGTGGATTGACAAAGATAGTTAGATAATTAAAACTACCATGTAATTGAACCTTATTATATAAATAATGTATTGATGTAAGAGAGGCATAAAGGAGAAATAAACATTGAAAAGCTATGCTATCTTAATAAAGTACTTATTTCTCATTTGTAATTTACATCTCACACTTGCTCAAGACAAGCAAGGAACTCATGTGGGCAAAGATGTTGGAAGGACTAGTTAACTTAGTTGACTAGACCCGATAGTTTCACTTTGTCGACTGTCAAGTTGAAGAGTAAGTAGGCTAGTCTTGTAAGTCAGGTTGATTGACAGAGGTAGTTATATAGTTACAACTACCTTATAACTAATCCTTATTATATAAATAGTGTATTGATGTAAGGGAGGCATAAAGGAGAAATAAGCATTGAAAATCCATGACATCTTAATCAAGTACTTATTTGTTGGTCTTCCACTACTTGTGTTATCTCTCCTTTCTCTCATGTGTGTTTAGGTATATATTTTAATGTATGGATGTCTACTACCCAAATGGGTCACTACTGGTAACTCTAAACAATTCCCCAGATTACAACAACCATTACTCTAGAGAGTTGACCAGGTTATCATCTTCTTTCTAGGTGTCTAAGGGGATGCTTTACCAAAAGCATTGTTGGTCCATCCTTACATATTGCTTATACATTATGCCTTAGGGACATGATGAAGCTTACCATTGGGATCGCCATGGACACCATGCCACTTGCTAGCCCCTTGTTTGTTGGATTTGAGAGCTTCATGTTTTATCATTGCAACAAGGTGGTTGAAGGAATGGTTTGGCCAAACCAAACACTAGCTGAGAAACCTAATGAGCTTTACCCACCTCGAATAACCAATAACTGGAGAGAGACCATAAGCCAAAGGAAACACAACCATTGGATAACTGTAGGAAGCTAACCAGCAGTCCATCGACCTAAGCTAACATACCCAACCTAACAACCACTATGGCAACCAGATCGAGGGATGTCTAAGAAAGGCCACTCACTAATCCACCATGAAATAACTAGAACATAAGCTAGAAAATTTGGAAGGAAAATAGAACAGGACAACTAAAATCCAACCAAAGAGGCATGATCGAAAACAAAACCTAGTACATGTTGTAACATGATTAGTTTTGATAATTTAAATTTGCTTATATAATAGGTTTTAGTAGTTTAGAAATAATAAATGGGTCTGCAAGAGTAAATGCGCCCTCAAAATTTAAATTTAAGTTTTTTTAGCTGGTTGATTTAGTTAATCACGCATTTAAACATGATTAAATGATATAATAAGGTAAATTCAAACATGGTTTAAAACTATATGAGAACGAATTTTAAAAACTAAAAGAGGTTTTTGTTTATAACATCCTTATGTACACAAACCTCTCTCAGTTTTTTAACAGATATTATGGTTTTGGAGATACAAATGCATCTTTGAAGGCATGTTTTCCAACAATTTCCTGTTTTAGTCACCTTTTTGCAGAGGATATTGTGACTAAAAAAATATGCATATTTTGAAATGGAAGAGGTATTCATTCATAATATTCCAAAATAAAAAAAGCCTATCTCACTTTTCATATAGGTGTTAGGGGTTGGGAGATAAACTCTCATCATGTTTAGCCTATTTTTCCGACTGTGCAATGTCCTATTTAAGACATCCTTTTGCAGAAACTATTGTGGATAATCAGAGATGAATATTGGGGATCTGGAGGAGGTTTTTGTTCCTAAGATACTAGACTACAAAAACCTCTCTTAGTTTTCACATAGATAGCACGAATTGAGATATTCGAAGGGATGTCTGGACCCTATTTTTCAGAAATTCAGGAGGAAAAAGGTCAAAGACAATTAGTGACTTGGAGGCCACCTCATCAAATATGAGTTGCAATCAAATTCGAATTTCTCTTCTTTATCAACATAAAGCCTCAAGGATAGTACAAGAACTCTTCAAATAGTTTTAGTTACATTTATTTGTGTTCTATTTTTGTAATATGGTTTTCAGATATTTGTAATAGCTCTTGATATTTTTATCAAGATCTTTAGCGAGGAAATTGTATAAATACTTCATTAATTGAAGTAATATGGGTTGGCTTTTGATGCCAATGTTCTTAAACTATGTAATAGCTTCTCTTGTAGAATTCTAATGAAAGCTTTCCACCTCCAATTATGACCGAATTTTTTGTTTCTCGTATATCTTTCTAGTGTTTTCATAATTTGTTTCTACATATGTTCAAAGCAATTGTAGGAAGGTCTGGGTAAGGTAGATTAAGTCTTAATCTCTCTAAAATCCCCTGTAAATCATAACTTTTAGAAAGAGGTTAGCTTATTGGATTGTTTGTCCAAGATAAATCCTCTTTGACTGGTTTTTGCTTTATGCCTTCTGATAGCCAATAAAAGAGATTAGCTTATTGGACTATCTGTCTGAAATAGCTCCTCTTAGAATTGGTTTTAGTTTTGCCACCTTGAATAATCTGAATATGTTTTGTTGGGTTGTAGAAATCTTCTACACACATCCAAATTTCCCTAGTTGTTAAGTAGTCTGTCTGACTCAATGATTAGGAATCTCCTTATATTCTTCTATCATAATCCTTGAAAGGCTAAGTCATTCTGTCAGGTTGGAAGCTGACACTTTCAGAAGGGTCCCTATGAGAGAGGCCTTTAATCATGATTAGGGATTATCATTGATCGCCAACCACCTCCAATTAAAACCATAAATCTAGCCATTGTGCTTCAAAGGCTGTTGTTCAGTGACAAGTGAACAACGTTAAACAAAGCCTTATAACATGTGAGGGAGCTCCCTCTAGTTCAAGGGTCAGCTTGAATCTAAAGGCTGGTTGAGTTGGCTTCGTGGCGTAGTTTTTGCAGCCAAGGAGTAAATCATGTAATAAAGAGAAATAGACTTTTGCAAGAGATTGGAAGATGAGTAAACCATATAATAAAGAGAATTGGACTTCTAAGGAGTAAATCATGTAATGAAGAGAACTAGACTTTTGCAAGAGATTGGAAGAGGAGTAAATTATATAATAAATAGAATTAGACTTGTGGAACTAGACTTTTTGCAAGAGATTGGAAGACGAGTAAATCAAATAATAAAGAAAATTAGACTTGTAGATTGGAAGAGAAGTAAATCATCTAATAAAGAAAAAAATACACTTGTGGAAAAAAATTATCTCGCTCAGATATCGAGCGAGTTTGAAATTATACTAATTGTTTTCTAAAATTTTAACAAATTTATTATTTGTGAAAGCAAAATGTAGAATCTGTAAATTCCTACGGATATATGTTTGGAATGTTTTGGATTGCTTTTCTTTATGCATTTTAATACAAAATGGTTTAATTATTTTGTTTTTGTTTTTTAATTTAAATTTAAATTTAATAAATAATGAATTTTATGAAGGGGCTTCAACGAAGCTTGCAACAGCAACACAGCTGCTAGGCCTTGCTGAGTTTCTTCTCTACTTTTGCCACTTGCTCTGATTTACATGAACCCATACACAAACCTACTAGCACATTTCTCGCTCTATCGACCTTCTTCAACAGCTACCTCACCTTACACGGTCTGGCGTCCCTTCTGAGTGTTGGCGAACCTCCGGTGAACTTTTGGCAAACCTCAATACAGAGTAACTCAAGTAGATACTACCTCAACAAATCACTTATAATTCACAAGTGCTCAGATGCGGAATCAAGATAACACTCTTCTATATTAATTCAGAAATGGATTACACTCTGTTCAATCCTAAGATAGACTTTGTTCGCTTTTACCAGACTTTCGCTACTCAGCTAGGAGATAGCTTACTGGAGGCTACCTGGCGAGACCATAGACTCAGTCTTTGAATAATGATACTTACACTCATAAAGATAGACTCTCTAAGGATTTGGCCACTTTAGGTTCTCACCTGTGCCGAACAGATAGATGTGCAGGCTTCTCAAATCACCTAAGACTTTGAGATCTCTTTGTGATGCAAGAAGATAAGACCGAAGTCCGCAGTTGTAGAGTAGGAAAATTTCTCGACTCTAGACTCCACACCCTCTCCACTCTGAATGCCTCAAATGAACCTTACTCCTTTCTTATATAGGAAGAGGAGGGGACAAACATCCGACCATTGGGCAGACAAACTGTGTACATAATATTCTGTCAGTGCATGAGATGTGGCTCAAAGCACACCAAAAGTCGGAGAAGTCCTCCAAGTCTCATCACTTAAGAATCTTCGTACTTAGGTACAAAAAATAAAAACTTTCTTTTTACAAAGTGGATGATTTTGGACAGTAAAGCCCACGAGAAAATTGGTCACAAATACTCTTTGTGACTAGACATCATAATTACAGTGTGGACGCTTTAAGGATAAGCCCATGAGAACCATTTATGAAGTGGCGACACCAAGAGGTATGATACCCGGAAATCAGATCCTAGGATATATGAGGCCATCCCATGTCTTGGTATAAATTTTCCGGACGATCATGGGTTTATTGAGTACATATTGATGTTTTATTTTAGTCATAACTAGCCGTTCATCATGTCTAGCCATGAATTGATGTAGGCATGCATGGTTAGGATACTGAAATAAAACTTTGACCGTTTTACATGGTATATGAAAACATTCTACAATATTTATTTCAAAACACTTATCACACTGCATTTGGAAGTAGCTTTCATAATAAACGGGATCAATTGCAGTTCTATTTACTCCATAATCTTTCCGCTAGTCCCTTAACCATTCTGCTTGTTGATTTCTCTGCATGCTTCCTGTGGACCCAAATTTAAGCTTTGTGTAATGAATTTCATCTTTTCCATCGACATTTAAAATGTCCCACCATAATTTCTTATACCTAGAAAAATTATAAATGGTATCAGGAAAAATGAGATTTGGATCATTTCTCGGCCAATGTGTAACATTATTTCTCATGATTGGCCAATTTGTATTTCTGGTTCTATTAATCAAGAAAAATCTATGAAAGATTTTTCTTCTGTCTCCTCCTTCTGACCATACCATTACAATGTCATGAAAAGCATACTGTAATGCTTCTTCAGCTTTTTGTGCTGCAACCATACTGCTGGTGTACACCATATCATGTATCCACCGCTTTCCTTTTGGAAATACTCTTCTTTTAGGAACAAGATGTAGGATGTCAGTGTGAGGCTATAGGTCAGCATCTAAAACCTTTGTATTCCTGAGCTGCCATGTAGGTTTCCAACTACTTTTATATTAATCCCAACTCTGATCTTCATTGATTGTTCTCAAGACTTCTTGTTGTTGAGTCGGGTCCCATTCTGTGACAATAATCATTATATGTTCTTGATGCTAGTTTTGAATATGTTCTCTGCTGAGAAAGTCTGGCAGACAATTCTCGTCTCCTTTTATATGCTCAACTTCAAAATCAAAGTTAGAAAAAAGAGCTTGCCATCTTGCAATTTTTTCTTCTCCTGGCTTTTTGATGTCTTTGGTTAAGACCTTTTTGAGAGCCGATGCATCTGTTCTAACGAGGAAAGGCTTATTAACAAGATGTATTTCGAATTTGTCAATGCAATTCCAAGCTGCCTTAACTTCTTTTTCTATAGTAGAATAATTTTTCTCAGTAGAATTCCATGTACCTGAAACAAATTGTACAATTTGTTCTTCACCATTCTTCTTTTGCTTCAAGATTCCTCCCCATCCAATATTGTTGGTGTCAGATTCAACAATCTTATATCCCTCATCATCAGAAATGTGCAAGATGGGAAGAGATTTCACGTTGGATTTTATATTTTTGACTGCTCTGATATGTGCTTCAGTCCAAGGTTCTGGATTCTTCTTAAGATGTCGTTTCAACAAACTTCTTTCTTTAGCACAATCTTTATAAAAGTTGCTGACATAATTTAAACATCCAATGAATCTTTGGAGCTACGTCTTATCTGTAATAATATCTGGAAATTTGCTGGAAAATTCTAGAGCATGTTTTTGTAAAGAGATCTGGCCATTGAAAATTGTGTGGCCACGAAACTTATATTGAAGTTTGAAAGACTTCAACTTTATTTTTGCTAAGAACAAGACCATTCCTTTTGATGGTATTTCTAAAAATATGCATGTGACGAAAATGGTCCTGGACATTCTTTGAAAATATAAGAATATCATCAATATATACAATTAACCAATCAAAGAAGGGTTTAAAAATGGAAACCATCACCTTTTGAAATTTAGATGGTGCATGTTTGAGACCAAAAGACATCACATTCCACTCGTAGTGCCCGGCTGGCACACTGAAAGCAGTCTTGAATTTATCTTTTTCTAAGATTGCAACTTGCCAAAACCCTGACTTTAGATCAAACTTGGAGAATACTTTAGCACCTGCAATTCTGCTGATAAGATCTCCTTTATGAGGGATTGGGTAGTTGTTGTACGCTAAAACAAAGTTCAGAGGCTTATAATTTATTACCAATCTTGGGATTCCTCTGACTTGTTTAGAACCCATAACAGTTCCAAGGGCTATCAGATTCTCTGATTAGATTTTTCTCTAGTAATCTCTATACCTCCTTATCACAGAGGTCTCGGTACTCTTTATTCATTGGAATGGCTTTGCTTTTGCAGGGCTTTCTTGTACATTATGCCTTGTATGGAAATTCTACTGAATACTGCTTTCGATGCTAGAAAGCATTAGGTTCTTCAGTGCAACATTCCTTTTCAATATGCAGTTTTATCTCCTCAATTTTCTTCTGGTTAGCAGGATGCTTCAACTGTTGTGAAACTTGAATAGTGGATTTTAGATCTTTAAGATCTAACCGCTTTGACTCAGCTCTGCCCAACTCCTTCATGACTTGTACCATTTTTGAAACTCTGTGATTTGAAATGTAAGGCATCTCAATCCTTTTAGGAGTGCCACTGGATGTTGGAAGCGTGATAAAATATCCACCTCTGTTTTTCTTCAAACGGATAGACCCATGTGGTTCTACCGTAGCCAGAAAAATATTGCCTAGGATACAATCTACTGGGATATCACTGACTGCAAATTTTAACTTTATACAATGATTATCAAAATAGATTGAAGCCTTGGGTACTTTATAATTAAGTGTTTTGCTACCCAATCTAATCACTTTTCTCTCTGCAAACGTCCAATATTTAGCCGGAACAAATTTGGTGCTTAAAATATTAACATCTGCTCCTGAATCTATAAGAGCCATCAGGTTAAACATTTCATCCTGAATACACATGTTAACCTATACATGGTGCTATTGATACTATATTGCAAGTATCCTCATTTCTTGAAAACTGGCAGTGGGATCTCTTTTTCCTTCAAATATTTGGATATTTGAGCCATCGAATTCTGGTGGATCATATTCATCAAGTGGATCTACTGCAATATTTTGTTTTCCTTTTTCTAACCTTTCAACTTGGTTCTTTAATGCGGAAATTTCAGATTTAAGGTTATGGATTTCTTTACTTACCTCCCCCAAGGTAAGTGCATGAACCTTGTCTTGTTGTTTCTGCCTTTGAAAAGATTTTGCATTGCGGTCATAGGAGGCATCAATGAATAGGGCTTCTTTGAAGATCCTTTACTTTGGCTGGAAGATTTGAGCTGGTCCATGAAGGCTTTAGTAGGACGATTTTTCATCTACCTTCTTCCATTGCTCTTATTTGTGACAGGATCTTAATTTCTTCTTCTTCTGTCCGGGCCATTAATACTTTCTCTTTTTGCTGTTTTTTTTCTAGTTCATCATCAGAAGAGTCATCAAAAGAGTCAGAATCTATATCTAAAATATTACATTGACATTCTTAAGAGTTTGAGCAATTACAGGCCTAAGCATGAAGGTTTAATTCCTCATACTCTTCTTCTGATGTGTAGACAGTACTGGAACTAGAATATTCAACAGAGGAATAAAGTAATTGTTGCTGCTGAATCTGAGAATGATCTTTGATCACTACATTAAGACAATGATCTGTTTTATGAGTTCTAGACCCACACCTCATGCAAAACATTGGGGTCTCTTTCTTTTCTGTTTTTACAATCTTTTTCTGTGATACAGATTGAGAATTTTTACCTCTATCTTTCTTGGACTCTTCTCCTACTGGACATCTATTTGTAGTGTGTTTAGTTTTTCCACAAAGCCAACATGTTAACTTATTCCATTGTTCTTGCTTAGCACTATGCAAGTGAATATCTGATGGCTTGTAGTAGTGAGTCTTAGGGACATACCTGTAATATCCCTTTATTTGTTGTTTCTTAGGCCTGGAAGGTTGGCCTCTTTTATTGTAATGAAACTTGGTTGTCTTCTTTTCCTTTTTGGCTCTTCTCTTGATCTTTCTTCTTCTGACCAATGGATCATTAATAGATAATCCATATTTACTACAAATCGACTTACTATCTGGGAGCTTAGACAAATTTTCAAGAGATTTGTTAACTTTTGAGCTAGTACATAAGCCAACCAAAGATTTTGTTATATGAGAATAAATCTGTCCCCATGTGTAAGATTCAAATGGCATTTGAAAAACTTCTTGCAGGTGAATGTAATCAACAAACCTTGAAGGTAGGGCTGCTAGATATACCTACTTCCACAGAAGTTTTTTTGAATCTTTTACCTCATAAATACGTTGCATCCAGTCCTGATGGAAGTCTTCAAATTGGGACATTTTATTGCACTTTAAATTCATTAAGATGACTTCATGTTTTTTAGCCATCTCTGCTTCTGATCGTCACCAGTGCTCTACAATCATAGAGGTTAAAGCTCCAATCATGTTATTCTGAGCAGTCCCATCATAATTGTGTATGATATTTCCTTGTTCATCTTTGAGCAATTGTTCTTCCATCTTAGCTACTAGATCTGGTGAAGACTCAGACTCCCACCACCTAAGCAAAGTTCCAGTAAAGCACTGAATTATGGTCTTACAGGCTTCTATTTCATTTTTTCCTCTTAAGCACATTAGCTTATATTCAGTGAACATCATGTCCACCATTTTCCGGATCTGACCAACACTGAGATTGTCAATGTTCCATTCTTTGTGGGAATTTGGAAGAAATGTATAAGAATCAGGGAGTTTTCCTTTGCCTCTTAGATCTGGAGCTGAATATTTGCTGAACTGGCTTTCTAAAGGCTTATAGATAGGAAGTACTTTTGCTTCCTTTTCTTCTTCTTTGAATAGAGATGCCAGTGAGATGTGATCCTCTGAGCTAGAGGCTTCAGTTTTATCTTTCTGTGAAAATGAAGCTTCCTTAGGGAATAAATGGGGAAATCTATCAATAGGTTTGACAAGATCTTGTATTTTTATACCCCTTTTGTGCATAAAGGAGGATGGAACTGGTTTATCTTCTTTTGATAGAGACATTTTATCAACTCTTTCTACTAGTTCATTTAATTTTCCTGAAGTAGAACTGATGTGTTCTACAAAATTTTCTTTTAAATATTCTAATTTCATCAGGGATTCTTTGACATATCCTCTGACTACTAACGTAGAATATTATACATCATTATGGATTTATTTACATCATTAATAGAAACCCGAACAATTTTGAACTGTTCTTTTACTTCTGCAGATTTCGCTATAGTCATCTCTAGGCCTGTGACCACTGTATTGGTCCAATTTAGCTGTTCACTAGTTTTTTGTATTCTGCCATCAATGCTTGAAGCATTGTCATTCTTCAATACTAGTGGAATGGCTTTAGCAGAACTCTGGTCTTCTCCTAGGATTATTCCTTTGTAAGGAGGGAATGTGTTAGGAGTTTTAACTTTGCTACCACCTATTGCTGACCAAGAGTGTTTAGCTAATGTGGCTGCAGTGGCAACAATCATCATAACTATTTCTGATTGTTTCTTTTGGATCCATGAATAGAATGAAATCCAGGTATTGGTTTCTTCCATGACCTGTTTCCAATCTTGGGACTGTCTGATCTTTTCTTCAATTGAATGATTTAGACCAAATTCTTCAGCCTTTGGATGAGTAAAAATATCCCAGTTTAACATTGCTTTCATCCATTGAGCACCAATTTTGTGCTTCAGACAACCATTCATTAAAGTAAAAAATTTCTGCATTTCCATGACTGCATGGTTTTTACAGTCCTCTGGTATTTTGCCAAATCTTGGATCTGGAATTAAGCCATTGGCTTGCTCTAAGTATCCTAGCCCATATCTAGGCTTTGTTGGCCTCAAGGTGCTAAAGATTGATGTTAACCTTGGGTCTTCATTTTCCAAAGTATTTATCTCATGCATCATCAGGATATGCTCAGATTCATGGGGAAATGGTATGTCTGAACATTTAGGGTTTGGACAAGGATTTACAAAAGTAGAAGGTGGAGCTTCTCCTGTCATAGGATGATGATTCTCATGCATGACCATTTCAGAAAGATGGCTAAGATTTACAGAGCAATGACATTCTTATAAATATAATTTAAATAGGTGATGATTTTGGGTAAAATTATAATTTTCTATTATTTAAATCAATTATATGTAAGTGGTGATTTTGCTTAAAATTAATGGTTTTTGCATTATTTTGATACTGAAATTTTTTGTGAAGTGTTCTAGATGTTTTGGATGGTAATGAATCTATTTCCACCATTAAAAAATGAATCAAAGAGTCAATTTTAGATTTTTTTGAATCAAACTAAACAATTTAAAAATATATTTTTCTTACAATATTTCCAATAAAATTAATTATACTATATAATTAAAAAGGCATAAAAAATATAGAAAACTTGGAATACACTTTTACACTTATACAACAACTATATATATATATAACATTATAGGGAAGAATGTTAGCCACCCTCTTATTCTCATTAAGGCAAGAGAAGGTTGGTCAACCCTCATATAGATTCCATTAAGAGAACAATAATTTATTCTACTTCCAAGTGTAAACATGCCAACATAAGAATAACAACTATTTTACCAACCACATAGACTAAACTCAATTGAAACACACATAAAATTAATTTATTTTAGTTAAAAAAATAAATAAATAATCATTTTATTTTTGAGAGGTTATAAGTAATTTGTTGAAGATTGTAGGGTGATTTATAGAAGGTTATAAGTTTAACAATGTACCAAAGACTTTTGTGATCCATAATGTATATATATGCCTTTTAGATTAATCACATAAGCATGAATTGATCGACGTTTCAAACCAGATAATGTGGTCCATTCTCAAGACAAGGTGAAGAATCAGTGGATCTCAAGGTATAAATAGTAAAGATGCATCATAGCCCAGAATATGCAGTCAGAAACTAGCCCATAATATGCTGTGAAAAACTAGTTGTTGGTAAAGTAGTTAAATTAGGTAAGTAAAATAATAAAATAATGAAATAAACTCGCTGTTAGGAATAAAATATTAAATTATTAAAATTTAGTTTAAAACTAACGGTTAGGAATTGATTATAAACATTAACTAAAGTTTAACAATGTCATTAATATTGTTGGTTTCATTTTCATTATTATGTTGATAGGCGTGACTATTTCAAAATAAGATTTCCATATTTTAAATTAAATTATTAAAATTATTAGTGTGACTATTTCAGAATAAGATTTCCATAATTTAAATTATTATCAATAAATATTAGGTGAATGGCAATGATTTAGCTCCTATAATATTATTCTAAAGTATTTTTAATATATTTATTAAATAAAAAATTGAGATTTATTCCAAAAGTAAATAAATTTAAAAAATTGTTATATTAACAAGTGTCATATGAAATAAGTTATGGTTTTTTAGCATGTGGTATTTATAAGGCATGATATTGGCTCATAGTATTCTAACAAATGTGGTATTTGTAAGCTATGATATTGACCCATAGTATTTATTTATTTATTTATTTTTTTGTAGTGTGGCTCACAAACACCCTGGTCAGTGAGTGGTCGCTACATCCACAGAAAAATCTGGGCTAATCGGCCTACTGGCAAGACCTAACTCCAAGGGCTTCGGGCAGAATCAACCCTCTGACCTCCACAGTGTTTAGCCAACTGAGCTAACCCTTGGGGCTTATTGACCCATAGTATTATAACAAAGCCTATTTATATTTAACTTACATATTAATTCTTTTTATAATTAATATAATTATTTAAAATAAAGTTATAATTTAGTTTATTTTATGATTTGTTAAATTTTAGGAGAAGTATTATGACATAAACATTTTTTATATTTATTATGAATTGATGTCTATTATGAAAGTAAAATTTTTTATATTTATTATGAATAGATGTCTATCTATATTATTATGATGGATGTCTATCTATATATTGGCTATTTAAACTTATATGACTATGCTTATATATATATATATATATATATAATACATAATTCTTTAAAATATTAAAACTAATTTGTGGCGGATTAAAAATTATTAATATTAATATTATTTGTGGTGGATTAGAATATTAATGTTAAAATATTAATAATATACATTTATTTTAAAAGTAAGATTATTTTTTAGACAATAATAAGTAAATTTACTATTAAATATATCGCTGAACACAGCGGGAAAAATTACATTATAATCCAAGATGTCAAAAAGGAGAGCCAAAACTATCATCTAGCAGGGAATAGCACGGGATTGATGGCATACAATTTACCAAATATGCCACAACTTAATAAAACTTTGGATTCAATTTGCAAGTAGTGCCACCCATGTTCAAATTTGGGGAAGCCTATCTCACTTATATAGGGTAGTGTAGTGTATGAGGATTAGGATACAAGCAAGAAAGCAAGTCCCATCACCAATATCACTCATATAGCAGCAGTAGTGTAAGAGGATTAAAATACAAGCACGAAAGCAAGTCCCATCACCAACTCGCCCTCTGAATTTTTGATATTTGAAATCAATTTACACTCAATCCCACAAGGGTTAAAAAAAAATACAACCTTACAAAATAGTAAGAACACGGGAATGAAAAAACATACTGTCATTTTAGCCTCCGAAACAACTGCTCGTTGTGCTGCGCTGATCATCATTGTTCCTCTGCAGTTGAATTGGCATGAAGCCTCTCCGTGGACAGCTTCCTTTTGACATTAACGAAGACTAGGAATGCACAGAGAGATGGGCGCCGCAATTTCAACAGGAGGAACGAAAAGACCAACGTGAAGATCTCCAAAATTGGTCAACAGGGCAACTTGAGATATCACCTGCGTGCTTAAGGAGTGCAATTCCCTCCTCTCTTTCGAATAATATAAAATATTAATGTCGAAATAGCACTGTAGAGACTTCCGGGGTCCAAAACTATAATTGCCAAACGAGACTGATGGCATAACACTACAGAAGAATCCTAAACAAATCACATCAATAAGCTGTTATGGAGCCTGGTACAAGGGATGGAGACTAAATGAAACGTTGAAATCACATCAATAAGCTTTTATGGAGCCTGGTACAAAGCATGGAGAAGAAATGAAATGTTGTGTCCCACATGCAACGATTGAAGGAAGTGCATGGCCTGCATGCTCAACACCCTCCACCTAATGCCGTTATGATAGGCCTCCACCATTACATGTCCAACATCCTCCACCTAATTCCATTATGATATCCTTTGATTTGTCATTCACAATGATGAGACAAGGGAGGGACTTGAAATAGCGATTTCTAAAGTCTTCAAGAAATGAATTTTCAAGTGTTCAGGGCCCATACACTTTATGGTTGGAAAAAGACTCTTCATGGAATAGATTTCCATTCAGCCTCATCGTTGATGACTATCTTTCCAGTTTGAGCCTTGTTCCCCACCTCATCAACTTCTTTGTTTTGGCTTCGCCTTGTTCCCCACCTCATCAACGTCCTTGTTTTGGCTTGGCTTCTTAGAATGTGATAGAAGGAGAAAGGAATCTAAAATATTGAGAATTACGTGTAAAAGAAAATTTAAATTGTTGGTGTGATGGAGAGAGTTTTTCACCTCATCACCGTCCTTGTTTTGGCTTCTTAGAATGTGATAGAAGGCCTATGGGAAAGGAATCTAAAATATTGAGAATTATGTGTAAAAGTAAATTTAAAATATTGGGAATTATGTGTAGAAGAAAATTTAAATTGTTGTTGTGATGGAGAGAGTTTTTATGTGAATATTGAATAGTTATATGAGAATTATTTTGGATTATTATGTTGGAAATTTATAAATTTATTTATGTTTGGACAATTGAAGACCAAGCAGGAGTCGTATATTTTAGCCAAATTTGTCTTTTTTACGATGTTTTTGGAGATTTGAGAGAATCACTCCCTCTCTTCCTTTTTTTTTCCAAGGAAAACATTAAATTTTCTATGAAGGCAATAAAAAGTTACATAGTATATGCATTTAAGCATTCGGTGAACTGTATGTTTTTCATCGAAATATAGAGTTTGATATGAGCTGGTAAGCATAAAACATCTTACTCTTCCATCTCATTGTGCTTGCATGATCGCTGAACCAACCCCTGAGCCTCTTCATAGAGGAAAACAACCCAAACAAGAGTAGGGTCAACAATCAGTCATTAAAGAAAACAAAAAAACCAAAACCTGATTTTTCTCTGTTCATGGTATAATGTTTTTATACATAGCATAAAGTCCGCATATCCAACATAAAAAAAACATATTAACAAAAAAGGGAAATTGAGTAAAGGCCAATTAAACTTTGGCTCTATATATGATCTCAAAAAGGAGGTAGATTCGACACACAGATCTCTTCAAGCTCAGATTCTTCTATACACCAATAGTCTAGATCCTGTTGTACGCCCGCTTTAGAAATTTGGTCTGCTACATTGTTCCGTTCCCTGTAAATGTGACATATTGTAATATCATTAAAAATCTACTTAAGATATTTAGCTTCTTCTAACAAAGGAGATAGAATATAATTTTGACATTTGCTCTCGCCTTTAAACCATTTGATAACATTCATTGAATCCCCAAAAATCTGAACCGAAGAAATTCCCAGATGAGTGAGCCAACAAAGAAGGAGTTTTAAGGATTGTAGTTCTGCATAATTATTGGATCCTTCGCCCAACCCCACTGAGGCTTTTAGGCATCTTTGTGCATTCATGTGTATCACCATGCTTGCCCCACATCTATTACTTTGATCGGATACCCCGTCAAAATAAACCCAAGGGATGTTTCCTCTGATATGTTCCTCCCTTATTACCCTGGAGAATGATTCTCGAGGCGGCTCAGGGATACTCTCATAGATTGCAACACATTCGATAACAATGTGCCCTGTTGAAGGAGTTAGATCCTTAAAGATACTTCTGTTTTGAGCCAACCATATATTCTAGGATATTATTAACAACAAATTACGTAGGTTCCCTTCCGGAGAGTCCTTCCACCAATTTTTCCATACCTCCTTTAGGACTTCCCCCTCCCATTTCTTATCGTTCTTTAGCAACCTCCCAGTTTCCAACCATACTACCCTAGTGAAGGGGCATTTTAGAAATAGGTGTTGGAACGATTCTTCATCATTTTTGCACAATGAACACCAGCCTGGGCTCGTCTTAAACCTCTTCTAAAGGTTGTCCCAAGTAAGGACTTTATTCCGAAGGATGCACCAGAAGAACATTCTTGCTTTTGCTGGATATTTAAGCTTCCAGATATGATTCACCCACCACTCCTGATTCTCCCATCCCTTTTTTGACATAAGGAATTTGTATCCAAATTCCGGGGAATAATTACCAGTAGGAGCATATGCCCACCTTAGCCGGTCTGGTCGGTCTTTGAGCCTGAAATTAGATCTTGACAGTTCCTTGGTGTAGTGCTGCCACTCCTCCATCCATTGCTAATCAAGGTTAAGATCTGCTTAAGATAGCCATGCTTGGCCCCATATCGAGGAATGTCTGACTTTTTCAATCTGGCTTAGATGATGGATACCTCTTATTTCAAGCATATTAATGATGCCTGAAGATAGTGAAAAGCCTTTGTTACATCCCACCCATGGATCCTTCCCTATTCTTACTTATTCTCCATTCCCAACTTGCCAGGAGAGTCCTTGCTCAATAATTTTGAGAGTGCCCAGAGTTTCTTTCCAGAAAACTGAAGACTGAGCATTTTTTTTGTTTGGCTTCCTGATCCACTCATCTAGAGGGGTGGGATCAATATATTTTCATTTTACCACTATTGTCCACAAATTTTCCATCATTAGTAGTCTCCATCCCAACTTTGCTCTTAAGGATGGTCCAAATGCTATAAGGTCTTTTATAACCCATCCCCCCCATTCCTTGGGTCTAGCCACCTTGTCCCAAGCCACCTAAGGGAGGACCAAATCCTCTTTACAGCCAGCCCACATAAATCTACTACACACTCACCTCACCCTTTCCAAAATTCCTTGTGGAACCCAAGTAAGTGCCACCCAGTATACATAAATTGCCATTAATATAGATTTTATAAGGACTAATCTGCTAGCTCTAGATAACCATTTGAAGCTCCAATGATTAATCCTGGTTTCAATTTTTGCTACTAGCCAATACCAATCCTGTTTTCTGTACGAGTGTGGCTTTAGAAAGAGCCCAAGGTATTTGAAACTGTCAACCATCTTCTTGTCTATAAAAGGGAAATCCTCTGCTATATTTTTGGTTTCCATCCTATTGAAACCTTCCAAAATTATGGAAGTTTTTTATTTATTAATACACATACCTGTGGCTTTGAGAAATATATCTAAAATTTGTTTTAAGGCTTTTGTTCATTTATGCTACCATTATTGAATAGAAGAATATCATATACGAACAACAAGTGAGTTATATATAGGTTGAATTCCACTTCTACTCCCTGTATGCCCCTCTTCTTCTCGCTTCCAGTAACATTTGAATAAGTCCTTTTGCTGCTAACAAGAAGAGAAGTAGGGATAATGGGCATCCTTGTCGCAATCCTCTTTGACTCTGGAAAAATGTGGATGTCACCCCGTTAATTAGGATAGCAAAACTAACATTGTTCAAGAAACCCATAATCTAGTTTATAAATCCAACTTGGAATCCCGAGTGAATCAACAACATGTTGGCATTATGATACAAGTGTTGTCCTTGATGGCAAGATGACAGATTATAGTGTAGCAGGTCAGTAGCAAAGAATTGATGATCAAACTACAAATAAAGAAGAAAGTTGAGTATATACGCAGGTTCACTATATACCAAGTTGCGTACATAGGCAGGTTATACGCAGGTTCACTATGTACCAAGTCGCGTATATACGCAGGTTCGCTATATACCAAGTAGGGTATACACGCAGGTTATACACGCAGGTTCCTTATATACAAAGGCGCGTATACACGTGGGATTGCTGATCAAAAGTCGCGTATGCGTATGCACTCACTTTCATGCACGGAAAAGCGCGTACATGTGGGAAATCTTATTTTTGGTCCATGGTATTTAGACCTATGGTTTTGGTCCTTGGTATTGCATCCGAAGTGTTGAACCCAGGTATTGGGTCCCTAGTATTTGTTCTCAATGGTTTTGGATCATGGTATTGAGTAAGGCCTAAGACTATAAAAAGGAGAAGAAGATCATTATGCAAGTTAATGAAAAAGACTTGAATATCTGAAGAAGTATGAGATCCAGTATGCAGGTTATGGGTTTATGATGCATTGCTTGATCCAAACTAAGGAAGAATCTCAATGGTTGATGGAGAACAAGATCCAAGGATAGATCGGGATCGAATGGCTTGGAATGAATCATCTCTATACGGTTTGTTCTAGATCTGTATACTGACACATGAAATGTTTTGTAAATGTTATGGTTATGACTGATGTCTGGTACAGCTGCAAAGTTATGAGAAAATATTTGTATTTTTGTACGCTAGTTGGCTTTGGAGAAAGCCCATATATACATGGGTTTGATTCATCGTAGTAGCGTATACATAATGAAGTATGATGTTTGAAGTTGCAGTTGGGTCTGATTGTTATTGCAGAGTTCTGTTGTATGCTCTGTGTTCTGGTGACTGTGTTGTTGACAGGGTTTCAGTGTTTCAGTGATTCATAAATTGATGATGCTAGTATTGATTGTTTTGTGCTTCAATGATATTGATGGGTCCAATATGAAAATTGGATGAAATGTGGCCTTCAGATTATAGTGTTGTGCTTTAGGAGTATCTAGTCTGAAAATTTATGAAACGTGGTACCTGGAAGAAGAAAGAGAAGGTTGTAGCCTTCTGTAGGTCGGCACCTACGTACTAGTACTTCAGCTAGTACAAGAGCTGAGGGGGTGGTAGCTCCCTTCCAGTAGCAGCTGGAAAACGAGTAAAGGTTGGAGCATTTCAGTAGGCCAGCACCTACATACTAGTAAATGGATCAGCTAGTACAAGAGCTAAGGGGGTTGTAGCTCCCTTCCAGGAGAAGCTGGAGAATGAGAGAAAGTTGTAGCCTTCTGCAGGTAGAAGCCTGTATATTGGTATAAGACTGCACTAGTACAGAATCATTGTAAAAAGAAGTTTCTAATTGAAAGAAGATAGAAACATATTGCAGCATGTGGTTTTCACCCACATTGGGTTTCCACCTTATATCATGGTGTTCATGTGTGCTTCTTGTGTGTGATGATCTGTTCTGTTTTTACTGCACCTGCTTACTATTCATATGGTTAATGAAGTTCTGATGCACTAACTAAAGATCAACATTTAATGGATTAACTGAATCATAAGTATTCTGGATATACGCTAGTTGCATTAGACACAGTTGTGTATACACACGGGTTCACTTAACTGAAGTAGCGTATATGTATCTAAGTATAAAATGAAAAAGTTTTATTGATTTGATAATACTGATTCACCCCCCCCCTCTCAGTGTTATTTCCAACAATTGGTATCAAAGTAGGTCCTTTGGTTGAAGCTTGATCGCTTGAAGGAGATCCGTAGAACAATTGGAAAGAAGCTTAAGAAAGCACCCAAGAAGAAGAAGACATCTCAAAAGAGATATGATAGCGGGAGAATGGATTGGGGAATATGTGGAAGGAGCACGTCAAATTCAGAATCACTTCAAAATGAAGATGAACAAGCATCACAACTATTAGGTATGAATTTATTATCCTCTAGAGATATCTATCCATCTAAAGATGATGAAAGTGATGGTGAAATCACTGAATTTGCTCTTATGGGTGAACAAGAAAGATATCGAATAGAGGCAGTATTTAAAGGGCTTATAGACAAAATTAGAGATCAACAAGATCTATTGAACAAAAGGGAATGTGCCTTCAAAGAAGAAGCTACCAAACTTAAAGCTCAATTATAGGAAGGAAACAAGGTAAGGAACTTATTCAAGGACAAGGAAAATCAATGTCAAAAGTTGCAAGATGAAGTGACATCTTTAAGAAGTGAAGTCAATGAAATAAGAACAACAATCAAGAAACTCAGAGATAGATCCAGTTACTATGAAAGTCTTGAAGCTAATATCCTCTCGCTAAAAGAAGATCTTGAAGAATCAAATAAGTAGAATAAAGAACTACTTCAAGCTCTTGAAAAACAAGAAAATGAAGTTCTTGAACTAAGACATCAGTTGGAAGAAGGAAGGAAAGCTGAAGAAAACATGAAGAAGAAACATCATGAAAAGGAGGAGAAACATCAGGATGAGGTAAAGACCTTGAAAGGTAAATTAGAAGAAAAGGATAAAATCTTACAATTTCAAGATAGTACTAAGATCTTGGATGATATTATTAGCAGTCAAAGGTCTCTGGCTATCAAAACTGGTCTTGGTTTTCATGAATCTGTTAAAGGTGAATCTAGTTCACAAGGTAAGACAAGGGACTAATGCAAAATCTGAAATGCTCAACAAGGAAATGAGAGGTCAACCCCATCAACAGCCAAGGAAATAGATTTCTCAAAGAAAAGCTTTTACTCCTCTGATGAATAATGTTGAATGTTATGTATGTCATAATCTTGGACATGTTGCAACCGGATGCAGAAGTAGAATGGTTCAAGACCATCATACAAAAGGATCATCACATTTCAGGTATTTTATGGGATATTGCTTTGCTTGCAATATGTTTGGTCACAGAGCTGTTGATTGCTACAAAAGGAATATGAAACATGTAAGATGTTATGCATGTAACAAGCTTGGACATATAGCAAAGGAATGCAGGAACAAAGTACGGGCACCATACCAAAAAAAGAAAACATCATCACAATTGAAGATATGGAAAAAGAAAGAAGTACAACCAGAAAGATGTGGCATAGCAGAGTATACAGACATGAAAGACACAAAGGAAGCTGAAAGGGTGGAACATTAGTGTTCCAAATCTCATACGCAGGTATCATGAAGACAAGTGGCGTATATATGCGAGTTAGATACTGCGCAGTCGTGTATATGTCAGATTGGAAAAAGAAGTAGGGATAGGCTCAGGAAAAAGGGCCTGATATGATTCAGTCCATTATTTCCTCTGTTTGATAATGATTACAATTTGTTGATGATGTGTGAAAATGTCTTGACACTTTTATGTTGTTGAAAACTGTTTTGATCCTAGCGTGATGATGATGATGCTTTTGATACCTCTTGATGATATATTCATGCAAGATGGCACAGGTTCAGGGGGAGCATATGCTTGTAATAATGCATTGTTGGCATTATGGTTAGTAGTCCTTGGTGATGATGCTTATATGGCTAAACGATATATCTAGCAATGATATGGTTATGAGTTGTCCATCGCATATGATTCTTAGGGTTACGTAGTTGATGTTCAGATCATATTTGTGGTTGATTCTCTAATGATGCATATGTGGTGCTTACATGGTGATCTTCATAAGGATAAGGAGAAGTACAAAGCTTGAATACACATCTTCTTTACTTGATGATGAGTTACTCATATGCTGCTGTCGTCATATGCATAAAGATCATATAATACAGTGATGGTGCAGGTTTCCTATAGTTCTTGGCGCTCACATGGATTAATGATGTTGATGATACCAAGAAGTCTTGATACATAGTGCTAGATATATGGATGATTACTCAAAGTTGCATTGTTGGAGACATGATTATAATGAGTTCTTACCTATATGATGATAGGTTGATACTTACATATGTTGATTGATGCAGATGTTCCCAAAGTGATGCTACTTGGATCATGTAGATCTTGATGTTGATGAGATGACTATGGTGTGTTACACATATGATATAATGTGAATGATTTTATGATGATGTTCAAAAGGATGAATTGATATCATGCCTTGTTATAGGAAATTTACAGGTTACTGATCTGGAAGTGGTTGTACGCGAGTTTCATAAGGAGGATCCGCATATATACACATGTTTCTGTGGATACAGTGGCGTATATGTTGATTTGAAGGAAATCAATGGGCCAATATTAGGATGAGAAGAGTCTGACAGAGACCATTTGACACAGATGGAATAGGTACAGAGGGAGAACATGATTGCTGGTATAGATATTGTTGACAGATGCTTATGGAGCAGATCATACATTGTGTATGATAGTTGCTGATGACTATCATGGTCTTATTTAGATGTTTGGTCTCATGTAAAAGTCATATCAAGACTCATGATGTAATAGTGTGTCTCTATCTATTGTAGTCATTTGATGAAATCTCTTCTGGTCATATGATGTAATTTGTACCCCTACTATGCATAGGAAGGATGATGAAATATTTCAGTCATATATTTCTTTTATCAAGGTCATGTAACGGCCTATGTTGGTTTCCCCACTATACCTGGGATGGATGATGTTATACTCTTGTGTTATCATGTGTAAACCTTGATGTATTCCCACTTGGTTGGGTGGATGAGTCAAGTTTGGTATATCTCCATTTTGATGGAAGATGGATGTATGTATGCGTCTTTGGTGATAGGAAGGTCTTTTATGATGTATAGAGTCATGTTCTTCTTGTAGAACATCTTTTTGCAGACCTTGCTTATAGTTAGGAGGAGCATGGACAGATTGGTACACCTTGACATATACATAGGGGGAGCTCATTTAGAGATTTCAGTAGGTACTCAGGGGGAGTATGGATAGCGAAATGTTTATCAAGGAAAGAGAATATCTTGGTCTGCCCTTTGCCCTTGATGTCAAAGGGGGAGAGTGATTTGGTGTTGTTGCCATCAAGTCCAAAGGGGGAGATTTGTTGGCATATGATGCATGTGTTGTACTTGATGGCAACCCACTCGTAAATAACTAATTCACTATATAAACTAGATGAGTCTACAGAAGAGATATCAGATGGACAAAATACATGATGCAGGACAGCTCAAGGAATCAGATGACAGTTCCTCAGTATGACAGTTACTTGCATCAAGTCCAGGGGGAGATTGTTGGCATTATGATACAAGTGTTGTCCTTGATGGCAAGATGACAGATTATAGTGCAGCAGGTCAGTAGCAAAGAATTGATGATCAGACTACAAATAATGAAGAAATCTGAGTATATACACAGGTTCACTATATACCAAGTCGCGTACATAGGCAGGTTATACGCAGGTTCACTATGTACCAAGTCGCGTATATACGCAGGTTCGCTATATACCAAGTAGGGTATAGACATAGGTTCCTTATATACAAAGGAGCGTATACACGCGGGATTGCTGATCAAAAGTCGCGTATGCGTATGCACGCACTTTCATGCACAGAAAAGCGTGTACATGTGGGAAAGCTTATTTTTAGTCCATGGTATTTAGACCTATGGTTTTGGTCCTTGGTATTGCGTCCGTAGTGTTGAACCCAGGTATTGGGTCCCTAGTATTGGTTCTCAATGGTTTTCGATCATGGTATTGAGTAAGGCCTAAGACTATAAAAGGAGAAGAAGATCATTATGTAAGTTAATGAAAAAGACTTGAATATCTGATGAAGTATGAGATCTAGTATGCAGGTTATGGGTTTATGATGCATTGCCTGATCCAAACTAAGGAGGAATCTCAATGGTTGATGGAGAACAAGATCCAAGGATAAATCGAGATCGAATGGCTTGGAATGAATCATCTCTATACGGTTTGATCTTGTTTTTTCTAGATTTGTATACTGACGCATGAAATGTTCTGTAAATGTTATGGGTATGACTGATGTCTGGTACAGCTGCAAAGTTATGAGAAAATATTTGTATTTATGTATGCGGTTGGCTTTGGAGAAAGCGCGTATATATGCTGGTTTGATTCATCATAGTAGCGTATACATAATGAAGTATGATGTTTGAAATTGCAGTTGGGTCTGATTTTTATTGCAAAGTTCTGTTGTCTGCTCTGTGTTTTGGTGACTGTGTTGTTGACAGGGTTTCAATGTTTCAGTGATTTAGAAATTGATGATGCTAGTATTGATTGTTTTGTGCTTCAATGATATTGATGGGTCCAGTATGAAAATTGGATGAAATGTGGCCTTCAGATTATAGTGTTGTGCTTCAGGAGTATCCAGTCTGAAAATTATGAACGGTACTAGAAAAGAAATGGAGGTTGAGCCTCTTAGGTAGCACTACGTACTATACTTCAGCAGTACAAGAGCTGAGGGGGTGGTTCCCTTCCGAGTAGCGCTGGAAACGAGTAAAGTTTGGACATTTCAGTATGCCGCATCTATAACTAGTATGTGATAGCTAGTACAAAGCTTAATGGGGTTGTAGCTCCCTTCCAGGAGGAGCTGGGGAACGAGAGAAAGTTGTAGCCTTCTGCAGGTAGAAGCCTGTGTTATTGTATATGACCGAACTAGTACAGATCAGTAAAAGAAGTTTCTCATGAAAGAAGATAGAAACATATTGCAGCAGGTGGTTTTCACCCACATTGGGTTTCCACCTTATATCATGGTGTTCATGTGTGCTTCTTGTGTGTGATGATCTGTTCTGTTTTTACTGCACCTGCTTACTGTTCATATGGTTAATGAAGTTCTGATGCACTAACTAAAGATCAACATTTAATGGATTAACTGAATCATAAGTATTCTGGATATACGCTAGTTGCATTAGGCACAGTTGCGTATACACGTGGGTTCACTTAACTGAAGTAGCGTATATGTATCTAAGTATGAAATGAAAAAGTTTTATTGATTTGATAATACTGATTCACCCCCCCCTCCCCCCAGTATTATGTCCAACACAACATTCGAAGATACATCCAACTGATCCGATCATAGGCTTTTGAGAGGTCAATTTTCACTACTGCGCCTTTCCGTTTACTTTTTTTGATGCTGTGAATGGTTTCCTGAGCCACTCCTACTGCTTCATGTATCTTCTTGCCATCGAGGAATCCAAATTTTTCTTTTGAAATATTTCGTGAAAGGATCGGTTTCAATCTGACAACTATTACTTTGGAAATTATTTTGTAGATGCAATTACAAAGTGATATTGGCCTAAAATTCCCAAAAGATGAAGGATCCTCCTTTTCTGGGATGAGGGCTATGAAGGTGGAGTTGAAGGGTTCATAAATCGCCACGTTTCTCTTGGATTCTTCAACCACCTCAATAAGTTCATTCCCAATTATCTCAAAAAAGTGTTGAAAGAGCTCCACAGTCCATCCATCCAGACTAGGGCTCTTATCCTTTTGAATTGACTTTAAGATTTCTTCAACCTTCCCTCTTGTGACTGCCCCAATGAGAGCTTCATTTTCCTCTTCTCCCACATACCTAGGGAAAAACTGAGCTATCCTAACCACCTCTGCTATCGACACTTCTGTGGGAGCTTTGAAGAGAATTTTGAAATAGCTTCTTCCCATTATTGACAACTCCTCAAAAGAGTTGGTCTGACTTCCATATTCCGATTATAAGGACCAAGGTATTTGTGTTTTTCCTTCCATTTGCATAATTTTGGAAATTTTTTGTATTTTCATCCCCAACCCTCAGCGAAATTTCCCTGATTCAAGTCACCACTGTTCTTCTCTTAATGATAGAATTTTCTGTGCTTTGACTCCATCATCTTGATCCTATCTCTTTTTCCTTTTGTTTCATATCCATCTTCTTCTAGACATTCAAGTTGATTGAGTTCCAATCCTATATGCTTTAGATCTTCTTCTTCTTTGACTTTCTTCTCTCTGGCCCATTCAACTGTTGCCTTCTTTAAGCGTTTTAGGTTCTCCATAAAACAAAAGGCTTTTCCTCCATTCTCGCTTGGGTCCACATGTCTCCATGTTTTTTTAAACAATATGTTATAAGATTTCTCCATACGACAGGATGGATTAAACTTAAATGGAGTTGCCGGATTTCTATTAGGCCCTTTCATTTCAAGTAGAATTGGTAAGTGATCAGAGTCACCTCCTTCTCCTACCCAAAGTCTAAATATTGGAATCATGACCATTACTTCTTCTCTCAAGAGAAACATGCCCAACCTCTTTGCCACCCTATCTTCCCCTGTTCTCCTATCCCTCTAGGTAGGTCTAGGTTTTAACAAGTTTATATCCATCAACTTCCTTTCTCTGATTTTATTGGAAAACAAACCAGAAATAGGGTCAGCATGAGCCGATGGTCCCCAGGTTTCAGTAATTCCCATAGAAAAATTTAAATCTCCCCCAACCACCAGGTTCAGATTATCCATAAAAGACTTTGATCAACTATTATTCCAGAAAGATACCCTATCCTAACAAGGACCATAGATGTTAAGGATCAATAGATTTGAACACAGCTCCAAAGAATAAACTTCTACTCCTAGGGCCTGGTCTAGACCCCGCGAAGTAATAACCTTAAGTCTTCCTTCCTTCACTCCTGTTTCCAACCCCCTAGATCTAGCTTTTTCATCCAATGCGTGAAAGTGCCATCTAGGCGAAATTTTCAACAGAGCTTTAGTAACCTCTACTCTAGCTCCTAGAGTCTCTTATAGAAGTAGCACATCTCGGGTGTAATTATTAATCAATGCTTTTAGAGCCATTTTTTTAGGAGCACTGGCTAACCCTCTATAGTTAAAAGACATAATAATCATTTAGAAACCAGGGGGGGGGGGGGGGGGGGGGGTGCGGATTTGATTTCCTCCCTCTAGTTTTTCGGGTTCCCTCAATAATTGATTGCATGCCCAACCCTCCCACAACCTCCCAAGGAGGGGTTTTATTTTCATGAGGTTTGAGGTTGTAATGAGGGTTTATTGAAAGAGTTACAACCAATACATCAGCCTCTTCACTAATCCCAGGGCTTCGGTTCAGATGTAATTCGGGGATTGAGGTGATTATATTATCCAATTGTTCACATACACTGTTAACATGAATATTATCAGAGTTCATTAGCTTGGAGGGACTAGGCTTGGGCAATGAATTAATCAAAGATTGAATAGGAGAATTGATAGAAGGGTTAGGTTAGAGTCGTACCCTTTAGCTGATGACCTGGACCCCTCCCTTCTTATTCTGCTGACACTAGTCTGGTCGCCGTCTCCTACTGTTGATGCATGCCGATAGGATGTTCATCCTCCTGAACTTCCATTTTCTTCATTGGATCCTCCTGCATCCTGTCAACTTCCATCTGATCCTCACCTAAGCTTAGAGTCTCCTTGTTCCATTTTTTCTCCCCATCTGATCCTTTCGCTCCCCCTTCCTTTCTCTGCCTCCTTCTTCGCTTAAACCCTAGTGGACATTCCATTGCTAATGTCTATTTTAGGGGTGATTTTAGGAGTGAATGTTCGCCCTTTGGCGAAATTAAGGGGTTTTAAATTTTTAGTGGGCGAATATTTTGTATTATAGTACATTTTTACAAATCACCTCAAATAGCCCACCTTATTTTAAGGGAGACGGTAAAAAAGGTAAATTTAGCCCTTGAAATTAGGAGTTACAACCTTCCATTCGCCCATTTTCAAGAATGGGTTTTATTTAAGTGAATCCATTCGCCCATTTTCAAGAATAGGTTTTATTTAAGTGAATCCTATGGGCCAAATACCATATTTATAAAAGAGGTATGGTAAATTAATAAAAAAATA
>APFE031504498.1:171015-198409 GCA_000404065.3 Pinus taeda | reverse complement strand
AATCGCTCCCGGATTCGCTCCCAAACCGGGAGCTTCTGAAAATGGTCGCTCCCGCTCCCGCTTCCGCTCCCGCTCCCCGCTTCCGCTCCCGCTCCCAAGTAACATAGCTCAGGAGGCCAAAATTTGGAAGTGAAGTGGTGCCTGGAAATTACTTGTGGGGTGAGGAAAATTCCCCTCCAGATTTTTGCTAGTTTTTCCTCTATAGTATTAACAGTTTCAGCATCCAGTTGTACTCAGATTATTTCACTGTTGCATAATAATAAAACCCTCTGCACCGGTTTTACCAAGTTGGGTTTTTTTGGGGACAATGGTCCAAAAATAACTGTCATTTTATGTGTGTGTGCTAGTATTTCTTCCAGCGTTTATTTCTTCCGCAGTTTATTTGTGTAGATTGCAATGTGATTGATTCAATGTTTGCTGTAGCAAACAATAAATTTTAATTAATTGTTAACATTTAATTAACAATTAGGAGAATTATTTCCAAGTGCTGCAATATGATTTGGGTTAAAGAATTTTCACATGCAACACCCCCATTTGCCTCTCATATTCAACCTTATACTAATGGTGATTCATAACAATAGGAATTGGCCTTTTATTAAATAAAATGATGCTGCTCATTATGGCAATGGACATATTGTTATATAACTGTTATTTATTTGTAGAACTCCTTGGTCCAATCTGGACCCTTTATTTGCTAGTGCCTCTCGATTTACTGAACTCGTCGGATAATAGCCAAGGAGTCCAAACACCATAATTTTGAGATTTTCTTGGTAATTGCTAGATCTAGACGTTTCCTTAGAGCAAGGTATTTTGCTTGATTATTGGTTGCAACTCCCAAACCCCAACCATACAGTAATTCAATTTTTTTGTTGGGGCAAAGAATAGCGTCGCCTCCTATTGCCACCCCTGTTTTTCAACAGTTTTCAGAATTCTATTAAATATCTTTCTAGGTACAAAATAATTGTTGTGGCAAGTATTAAACATTAACTTAGTATTATACTTAGTCTGCAATTTAAGATGGCTTCCCAAATACTGAATGATATCTCGCAGTTTAATAAGCTGTCACTTCTTGTTCAGTCATAGAGCAGGGTCCTCCTGACCAACAAGAAATATATATGTATTCTTCATAGTAATGATGAATATAGATGCTTCTGCAAATATGTCCAAGCATAAAACCCTGCACAGATTGTGGAGTCATTTCAGGGGTCAATGCTGAACCATCTGCAAAATAAACATTAAGAAGTTGTTTACAGTCAAGAAGTGATATACCCTTATATGTCTTTGCATTCTAGCAGCCTCCAATTTACTATTAATTTTCTAAGAGAAACCCATTTTTGGAAAGGGGATCTCGGAAAGCCTAGCTTCTCTGGACCAGTGTTGTTAAAATCGCGATATTATAACGATTTTATCGTTTAATCGCGATATTATCGCGATTTTATCGTTTAATCGTGAGTTTTTCATCAAAACGAGAATATCGCGAGTAGTACTCGCATTTTTTTTATACGTGATTTTTTCGAAAAAATCACGATTTTTTAGTAATTATCGTGGAGAGTCGGGGCAGTGTGGTTTTATAAGGAAAAAACAAATTTCTTTTATTTCATTTGGACAACAGAGCGCGCGAAGGACTGTGGAGACTTGGAGTGTTGGAGAGGCTTGGAGATTTTGCCATTTTGGAGCTAAATCAATTGCATGGAGGAGAAAATCAAAGAGTGTGCTAAGGAGGAGACCGATTATCTCCATAAAAACGGTATGGGCACCAAATTTTTTTTTTGTTTTCATTGTTTTGAAACTTTGTTTTTGTTTTTTCTCAGTGTTTTTGGTTGGGTTTGGAATGGGGTTATTGACATTTGTCCAATTTAATTTTTTTTAGTTTTTTTGGTTGGATTTGGAATGGGGTTTTTGACATTTGTCCAATGTATTGTTTTTTTAGTTTTTTTGGTTGAGTTTGGAATGGAGTTTCTTAAATTGTATGTAATTTTTTTTTAGTTTTTGTACAATGTAAAAATTAAAATTATAAATTGTAAGTTTGCAACTTGTAAATACTAAATTGTAATCCTTATTTTCCCATAGATTCACAACTTCACCGAAACACCATTAAAGTTTCCAACTTCAAAGTTCAAAAACATGCCAAGGAAATTGGATCCTTTCTGGGAATATGGTGAACCTAATGCTCCGAATGATAGACTAAACTTGACTTGCAAGTTGTGTGGGCACCATATGTCCGGGGGATGTGCAGATTGAAGTATCACCTTGCAAAAATACCTGGATTTGATGTAGGGCCTTGCAAAATAACAAATCTTGAACTCATTCAAAGAGCCATGAAAGCGTTGGAAGCTTTAAACCAGAATAGAGAGGCCAAAGAAGAAGTGAAGAGGCAACTAAAAAAGTCTGCTGAATAATCAAGTGACACTAGTTCTACTGCAGCATCAACCAATCCGGTAGCTGCCACATCATTTTTTGTTCCTCGAACCACACCTGGTTCACAACCATCTACCAGTTCAATGGTAAAAAGAACTGAGAAAGAACACGCTGACAAGTTGCTGGCAAAATTTCTCCTTTGGAGTGATATTCCTTTCATCATTGTAAGGAATTATCCATTTTTCCAACCTGCTATTGATGCTATTGCAACTGTTGGCCTAGGGTACAAAATCCCTTCTTATCATGATTTCAGAGGCCGAATTCTTCAAAATGAAAAGCTTGACTGCACCCAAAGATTGGAGGATTTTAGGGCATCATGGGCACAAACAGGATGCACTGTTATGTCAGATGGTTGGACTGACCAAAAAAGGAGAACCATTATAAACTTCTTGGTTAGTTGTCCTAAGGGGACTGTGTTTATCAAATCTCTTGATGCATCTGCACAAATCAAAGATGCAAGAAATTTATGTGATTTGCTAGATGTGTTTATTTTGGAGGTGGGTGCAGAAAATGTTATCCAAGTCATAACGGACAATGTTGCAAATTATGTTGCTGCTGGCAGAATGCTTATGGACAGGCATCCTAGTTTATTTTGGACACCTTGTGCTGCACGCTGTATTGATTTGATGTTGGAGGACATAGGGAAAATTCCCTTTGTCAAAGATATTGTTGAGTCATCCAAAAGCATTACAAAATTTATATATAACCATACATCTGTGCTTAGCTTGATGAGAAGATTCACCAACAACAAAGAATTAGTGCGTCCCGCTATTACACGGTTTGCCACCAGTTTCATATCTCTTCAATCCCTCTTGAATTCTATGTGGGATGTGAAGAGAATGTTTCTTTCAGAGGAGTGGCGTGCCCTGCCAATGAGCCGCAAACTAGAGGGATAGGCCGTATGCAGACTAGTTTCATATCAGGAAGACCTCTGGGCGGGAGTGCAGGAGGTGTGCGCCATTACTGAACCTTTGGTAAATGTTCTTCGGTTAGTTGATGGTGAGAAGCCCGCAATGGGCTATTTGTATGAGGCCATGGACAGGGCCAAAGAAGCCATTCAGGCCTACTATGATCGGGAGATGAGGGGTTTCAAAGACAACTCCTCTTATGGGGAGTGATTGATGAGCGATGGAACAACACACTCCATCGTCGCATTCATGCTGCTAGGCTTTTCTTGAACCCCACATTTTCTTACGCATGTGGGTTTGTATTTGATGCTGAGATCATGGATGGATTCTTATCCTGTGTCCAAAAGATGGTGCGATCTCCAGCAGAACGTACAAAGATCTCCAAAGAAATTGAGACATATAGGATGGAAAGTGGCACATTTAGCTTTGACATGGCTGTGACTGATACGATTAAAATGCGAGGTATTTTTTAGTTTGTTTCAAATTTCATTGTCTCTTCAAATTCCATTTTTTTCTTATGTTTATTTAAAATTTTGTTTGTAATTTTGTTGTAGATGCATGGTGGAGAATGTATGGTGCTAGGGTACCCCTTCTGCAAAAGCTTGCCATTCGAATCCTCAACCAAACATGTAGCTCCTCAGGATGTGAGCGCAACTGGAGCATATTTGAAAAAATACACAACAAGGAGCTCAATAGGTTAACATTTAAACATTTAAAATATTGCAAATTTCCAAATAAATTTTTGAATTCATTAAACAATATTTTTTTATAATTATTAATTATTATTTCATGATCTTTGTACAGGTTGGAGTCCCAGTGACTTAATGACATGGTCTACGTCTACTACAATCTTCGATTGTGGGTGAGACAACTTGAGAGGACACCTGATATGGAGGCCATCTCATTGGATGGGATTGACACTATTGCTGCATGGAGGGTTGAGGCTGAGAGGCCTCTCATGGAGTTTGCTGATGATTGGTTAGTGCAGGATGTAGTGGAGGGGGGGAGGAGGAGGAGGAGGTACAGGAGGAGGAGGTGACACCCCCTGCCCGGGCTACCCCTGCCACCAGTAGAGGATGTGGTCTACCTCCTATAGCTCCTACTTCTAGTTCTTCAGCTTCTAGAGCACAACAGATTCCATTGCCAACTCCACTAGCACCAACATCTACATCTAGAGGGAAAGGGAAAGCTGTGGCATTTTCTCGCAAGAGGGGCAAAGGAAATCAATAGTATTAGACTTTAGTTATTTTGTTCATTTTATTGTATATGACATTATGAGTCATGAGATACATTATTATATTTTTTGTTGATATTTTGAGGCTGAGTTGGGATTCAGGAGTCGGGACTTACTATTCAGGACATGATTCACTGTTATGTGTGATTTTAGCACTAGAAGTGATATTAAACATTTTATATATTAGTTCTTTTATCATATTTATGTGTCAATGTATTTATTTTATGTTGTAGATGGTTTAGATATTAAAAAAAATGAAAAAAATGAAAAAAAAATGAATATTTTTGTACCAAATGATTTTTTCTCGATTTTTTCAGACTTTCCCGATTATTACGATTTTTTCCGATTTTTTCCTCGCGCCGATATTATCCCGATAACGATTAATGCAACATTGCTCTGGATCGAACAAGGTGCTGTGGAGTTTAGTCTTTTTGCCGTAATTGAACTGTACACTAGTGGAACATCTTTGTTCTTTGTCTTTTGAAATAACCCATGTATGAGATGTTCTTTGTGCTCGTAGAGGCCTCATAGGAACATGCTAGAAGGAATAAAGGAGGATAACCACAAGCTTTGGTTGATGCTAGTATAAGTTCTTCATGATTAAATTATTAGTAGACTTATATATTACATGTCAAAGCAATTGGCTCTTTCTAAATGACATGCCGTTGCTGTTTAGTATTTACAATGATGTGAAATCAGTAGGCTATATTGGTATTTGTTAAGGTTCTTTGGGGAAACATTTGAAGCTGAGTCCCCAGTTGTGAAGAATTTGTGTTCTTTATAGACGGTAATGTACAACACGGGAATTCCTTTGACGGATATCTTCCAATGAGTGGAAAACATGTTTCTCGTACGGGCTAATATACTTATTCTGATGAAATGTTGGTCTGTGTCTGTTAATTAAATTTCTGATTATTTGCAAAAAAAATTGGAAAGTCTTCAGCAGGATAAAAACACTTTGAGTTCTAAAACATGAATGCAAATGTACTTTACACTTATTCCAACTCACTCTGAGATAATATCTTATACTTCAAATCTTAATACTATTGCAATTTGTTTGCTGGCTTGTCTTTTCATTCCAGATTTATATTTCTATTTCTTGAACATTTTTAAGAGAAGATATGCATGTTTCCTCTGCACATAATGAACTGTCAGTGTCTGACATTTTTTGCTAATCCAGATCGTAAATACTACAAAGGGTTTAATCACATTGGAACTTTTTGGTAAAAGTTCTGCGCATACCGTTGAAAAGTTTGTGGAGTGGAGGTGAGTTATATTTCACAATCATGACTAGATAGGCAGATTTCCCATACAAAATTTCTATAGAAAAATATTTACTGTTTGATCTTGGGATTATACTTTATAATGAAATATTTAATATCTTTATTTTTACATTATTTTTTTTGGTCTGCAGTTTTTCCTAGCTAGATTATCATGTCTCTTTGCTGACCTCTTGCAATGCATGCTGTGATGATGTTAATGGGTTGAAATCTAAATTCATTGAACTTTCAAAGCATGATAAATCAAGTTCATCTACATGTGGATGCATAGGGAAATTTTTTTCCATTAACAATTTTTTGTGAATTGCTTTAATTAAGTGTCCTTTCTCAGCTTCATGTCAGGAAAGATAGTGTAAGCATTAGGCTTTATTACATGGGATTTCAAGGTTAAATGTGTTTGAAGTTTCAAATGGGAAATATTTTCAGTTGTATGAAGATTTCTTTTTGTTGCCATTAAACATTCCTGTGAACCTAGCACCCAGCACTTTATTAACCTAGCATATTACAGATCTACTAAATAAAGGCATGCCTAAGTTCTTAACACCATTAGTGAAAGAAAAATTACACAACCAATCTCAATCACTAGTGACACAAGCAGATTCTATGCAATCAGTGGTTCTTCATTAATAACTTAGAATCTACTTGGGCTCACATCCTGGGATAATGGTCCAATTGAAGAAAAAACACTTACAACATACCTTGGATCTGATCCAGTAGATCACGCCCTAGACCTTTCCTTGATCTCATTGGCTGACATGGATCTCCTATGCCGCACCCTTGTATCTTCCTCAAACCTGGCACACTTGAGTATCACACTCCTCACTTGAGATAATCCCTCTATCAATGGCTAGTGCCATTGAATGGTATATCTTTCTCCTCTCCTCAACCTTTCTTTTATAACTTTACATTGAGCTAAATCCCTAAACCTAATCTCTGAAGTGATTGATGACCAAGATTACTTCTTGGCTCACTTGAGATTAAAACATAATCAATAAAGCAAATCACTTTACTTTTCCTAGGTTTCTTTAGCTCTATTAGCCAACATAATTAGTTCTGTGATTTTTGTAAGTTAGACTTAAGCTAAGTTACAATAGCAACTTGGTCACACTTAAGCAATTGTCTTCCTCCACGCCTAGACACTTAGGATTGTGCAGAAGTACTTGCCCGAGCTACAAACATGAACACTCCCTCTTAGCAAGGGAGGTACTTTTGCCCCCTGGAATGGCTTGGTTGCCACTTGGTTAGGAAGTATCCTCGAATACCTGTTTCCTTTGGCTTTGTTCCTAGAAGCCTTTTGCTCTTGAACAACCCTCTTCACCATGGCTTTTCCTCAAACCCTCTAGTTTGCTGTCATAGCCCTTGTTCTAAGTCCTCCTAGTGCTGTTGCTGGTTTATAGATTTGCTATGATCTCCTTTGCGAATCTGTCTCGGTCCTTTGTGACACCCACAAAATAATCCGTTGCCAATCCCCTGATTGGTATGGTCTCTCCTCTCTCCTTTTGAGGGTTGAACTCCACCAATCCTATTGGCAACACTCGTACACTATGTAGAACCTTTGTGGGTTGGCCTTGCTAGTTGCTACCAACTTTGTTGGCCAATACTAGTTGGTGCTTATCGTAGCAAATTTTCTGGCTTGCGACTTTGCATCATGTTTATTAATTTTACGTGCGATCCATTTCTAGCTACTACACAACTACTTGACCATGACCTCTGTGGCACACTACTCGCGACACAATCCTTTGCAGCCTGGCTATTGCACCCATGAACCTGGGCAACTCCCTTGCCGTAGTTGAATTACTATCGGTGGCTTGATCCTTCACACCTTGTTTGTTGTGTCAACTTGCGCCTTTGCTGACTTCGACTTCTCGAACTCCTTGACCCGACTTTGTTGGCTTCGACTGGCGCCGACCTTGACAGACCTTTGCACAACTGCCACCTTGTTTGTCGGCGACTCAACCTTCTCTTGTTGTTGCTAACCACTTCAACATGCCCTTGTTGTGTCTGTACAAGCTGATTGGCCCTCTCCTTTACGCTCAGTCCATCTCCCCTGCAACCTGTCGACCTAGTTGATTCAATGGCCTTGGTGCTTGCATCCTCCCATACCCATTGTGAATGCCTTTGACCATTATATCTGCCTTGTATTCAAGCTCTATCAGAGGTTGACCTATCTTGACTCCTCAACGAAGGAAAATCTTTGCACTACTACCTTGATTGCCGTAGTGGCTAAGTTTTATAACTGCAGGCTATCGACCACACTTTCTTGACCACTTTTTGTTGGTGGGTTCCCTTAGACTTGTCCACCAGTGCCTTGTACCATATTTGTCCTAGCTCGACCATAAATCCTGGCTGTGTTGGCGAGTTTCTTCTATGCGTGGGGGCCCTGGTTGGTGATTGGCCTATCACAACTCTCGACTCCTATGCTCCTCCTCTTGGTAGTTGGGTGCGGCTACCCTGTTGGTTACTTCAGCTGGTGACCTACTCAACCACCAACCCTTGCGTTTTTCTAATTAAACTTTAATCTTTAGCATTTTTTTTCTTTTTCCGTTATTTACTTGGCCTGTAATTGCATTGTACCACCATACATATTTTTTTCTTGTTCTTTTCGCTGTTGTATGGCTGACTTTGGTTCTTGGCCCACTATTTTTTTTTTTTTACTTGTACAATCATGATTGATCCTGGCTCCGGTGATCGCTATATGAAGTTGGCTTCCATGCATGATTCAAAGATTGGTTCTCAGAGTTTATAGTTCTGATACCATGCTAAATTTTCTTGTGAACCTAGGTCACAACACTTTATTAACCTAGTAGATTACATATCTTCTACCTAAAGTCACGTCCAAGTTCTAAACAAAATTAGTGGAAGCAAAATTACACAACCAATCTCAATCACAACTGGCACAAACAAATTTTTTCTAATCAACAATTCTTCCTTAATAACTTCGTACCTATTTGGGCTCTCGTCTTGGCATTATGGTCTAATTGAAGAAAATACACTTACAACATATCTTGAATTTGATCCAATAGATTAGATCCTTGTTTTGTCCTTGATCTCCTTGGCTGATTTGGATCTCCTATGTTGCCACATTGTACCTTTCTCAGAATTGGGACACTTGATTATCACGCTTCTCACTTGAGAAAATCCCTCTTGCAATGGCTAGTTCTGATGTATGGTGTGTGTTTCTCCTTTGCTTTGATTTTCTTTTATAACTTTACATTGAGTCAAATCCCCAACCCTAATCTCCAAAGTGATTGATGGGCGAGATTAGATCTCGTCTCGCTTGAGACCAATGGCTGAGATTAAAACGTTATCACTAAGGTAAATTACTTTACTTTTCCTAAGTTTCTTTAGCTCAATTAGCCAATATAATTAATTATGCGCTTTCCCTAAGTTAGACTTAGGCTAAGTTACAAAACAACTTGCTCACACTTGAGCAACTGTTCTAAAGAGACTTTGGTCGACTTCTTGCATGCCAAGGCACTTAGGCCTGTGCGGAAATACCTGCCCGAGCTACAAACATCAACAATTGTTTCCTTTTTCAGATTTCAATCGCATGAGAATCCCTTTGGTTCTTTTGTGGGTGACGATGTTGCAATAAGTTGTCGAGATAAATTGGTAGAGGCATATTCGAGATTTTGCAAAAGTTGTGCTATGGTCTAGATCATTGAACTAATGTAGACCAGTGAATGCTTGCTTATTGTGAAGTAAAATTAGTTTGGGGTTTTGTCTTATACAAACATTGTTCATGGTTTTTCCAGCGGGTAGTTCATCTGCTTAGGAGTTTCTAAATCTTGATGGATGCTCCTAATAAGTTGTAGCTTGTTTTAGTGATCACTGATTTTTACTTGGCTCCTGCCTCGAAAACATATTACAAATTCCCAGAAGTTTGCCTAAATATGTCTACATGAATATTCAAATATTACTGTTAACATTCTAATCAAGCATTTAAAGCAAGTTATGGTGAACTCCAATAATGTTTACATAGCATGTGGTCCTACTTTAAGGAAAATGTCATATCAAGCCTCTAATATTGGATCATTCTTCACTAGTCAATGCCATATGATTATATCTCACGAGTCACGACTATAGGACAAGGCCTTGGTTGGTGTTTATCATATGAGGCCATATCGCATGTTGTAGAAGGACAAGACTATGCCTTAGTGCCTTGGATTCTCTTGTATGACAATCTGTACATTTTTTCTCGTGGTATAACTTTTTCTTTCTTAGCTAGGTGTCCCATTAGCCTAATATGTGGCATGCTTATGTTGTATAGGTTATTCTCTGTTGGAATCTTGTTTAAATCAAGAAAAATAAATAGGTTCATTAGTTCGACTTGCTAGCTGCAATGCTACCATGATGTAATTTACATAAATATGCATTAATAACATAGTAATATAATAATATATTAAATAAAACCAAGGGTCATAATGTTTTGACCAGTGAATGAGTAGTCATGTTGTGTCACAAGAGTTCTTATAGATCATCATTCATTTTTTTAAAACATAAGAAAGTACTTTTTGTCTTAAAAGAGAGGATGTGGCTTGTTGACCACTAAAGTTGCACTTAATTTTTTTTTGAAGACTCCCTTGCACAAAGTACATTTCAGAGCATTTCAGAATTTCAGAACATCCAGAAGTCCAGAAGTCAGCAGGCTTTTTAGCTCCTTCTGTCTTCTCTCTCTTCATTTTACTCAAATTCCATAGCCCTGCGGGGATATTGTAAACATGATACTAGCATGATGAATACAGACATGTAACAGGCCTAGGTAGTGTTGAAGGAAATGTAACTAGGTTTGATCTTCATAAATGTACTTTTGCTATTTGTATTTATTCAAGAAAAGAAATATTATTTTATAATATATGTCAATGAGTTTCTTGCTCTTTGAAATAGGTCTAACACGTGTTAAAGTGCTATAGGTGAGTCAAATAGTCAAAAGAAAATGATGAAGGCCTTAAGGGCATGTTACTATAGGTATACTTATGTATTAAAGTCAAAGAAGTCACCTCCAAGCAAAGTTAAGTCTCCCCCAAAGCAAAGACAACTCCAAAGAAGCCATCTGAAGAAAAGATAGCAAGTCAGCCTACAAACACCAAGTCGGCTTGCTAGTCGGCCTAAAAGGAGGGACAATCCTCTATGTATAGAGGCTGTCCACTCCACTATACGTCAAGGAATCACCTCTGAAATCAGCGAGCAAGGAAGACTGAAAAAGAGTAAGGAAAGTCGAAATAGAAGGAGCCTCTAGTGCAGCAAAGAGGGAGAGACCTAAACCGAAGTTGAAGGCACTGTTTTTAAGGGTAAAACAGTCACATGTGCGAGAAATAGAGGACAGTCTGCGGTCACTAAGCAGCAAGACAACAGTCATATATATCTCATTGTTTGGGCTAGTAACCTAGGCCTATAAGGCCTCCTACTCAAGTGAAGAAGAGAGTCTCTCAAGCGAAGAAGAAAGGAACCAAAGTATAGGGGAAACCTCCCACACGTGCGAGAAATTAGGGCTGCAGTGCAATGATATCAAGTCTGCAACTACACCTCAAGAAGAAGCTAATTTGGATCAAGGGATGGAAGGTATCCTCATTGGTGAAGGATCTCACCTAGGACCAAAGATTGAAGTCTCTTCTAGAGCTCACAAAACAAGGTCCATCACCAGTTGCCGAAAGAAGAAGGAGGACGAAGTGCCAGGGAACGAAGTGGCGAAAGAAGGAAGACTAAGTGCTGGGGAACAAAGTGCAGAAAGGAGAAGGGACTTGACTTGTGCTTGGAGGATATTCTAGTCAAGGGTCTAGGGTTTGGCATTGATCAATAAGAAGCTTCAATAAGAGAAACTTACTAAAGGGTTTTCCTCTCAAGAGAAGAGAGGTTTTGGCCCTCGCAGAGAGCCAACATCTTGTGTTCTTGTTCTTATGTTTTGGTAGCAGTTTGATGAAGTACACACACATGCTTTAATAAGAAGAAGAAGATTAAGCCAACAAGAAAAAGACTCCACAAATTGCTATCAAATAACGAAGAATCACACTACACTTATTTGCCCTAGATTCTTCAACAGGTAGTTTGGGACTTTACTATCAAGTGAGTCTACTCTAGGGAGTTTTTTTCACTTAAATAATTATCTGTGTTTTCAACATTGAATAACTAGTTGAGTTTTTTCTCCCAGATATACCCCCAGAGCTGGAGTGCAACTTGATGGCAGATGCTTGGATGAGTCCTAGTGTCTAGTGTCAACGTATATTACCATGCTAGATCATTTGTAAAATTTTGTGAGATTTGATTAGGTCTAGTGGTAATTTTTTACTTGTTAAAAATTTCTCACAGGACAAGATTTTTAATAATGTTTTGATGTAAATTGTAATAAGTGATGTCTAGAGAAGTTGTAGGGGGTATGAATACTCAAAATTAGACCTCTACCCCTCAAATTTCTACTAAGACACAATTTGGGGGTCATAAAATGTGTTTCTACCCCTCAAAATCCACTTTTCCTAAGTCTAGAGGGGAATGTGGCAATAAAATAGCCCAAAAAATAAAAAAAGTGGAGAAAACAATTAATAATTCCACTTGACAATTGAGGTGGAAATGACTTTGAAATTAAACTCAAGTCAAAAGGCAAGTCAAAGGATAAGTTGGAAAGTGACATGGCACACCACATAAGCAATGATTT
The DNA here is from genome assembly GCA_000404065.3 of Pinus taeda. Taxonomy (NCBI): domain Eukaryota; kingdom Viridiplantae; phylum Streptophyta; class Pinopsida; order Pinales; family Pinaceae; genus Pinus; species Pinus taeda. The sequence continues at coordinate 185,920 of APFE031504498.1, read as the reverse complement.
TTTGCACATGGAGAAATCCATTGTGTGGGCCAGATTTGGGGCTCAATTTTCATATTTGGCAGCTTGATTTCTTTTGGGATATCAATGCATGGGTGGGGTTATGATCAAAGATTATTATGGAGATATGTCTCCACTCCTACCTACCAAACTCTACACTTGTATGCACCTACACAACCCAACTCCACTCAGACTCTATAGCGCCTACACACAGCTAAACGAAGCATCTACAACAGTGTATACACAGCAGTTTGGAGAGGTGTCATTCCTTTGATTTTTTGGTTGAGAAATTTGTGGGAGATGGTTCCCATCTCACCCACACTTCTCCACCCCTGACAAGTAGAAAGAGGGAACTCGAATTTGGCAAATGAGGGAAGAAGAATAATGCTGCCACATATCAGATTCGACTTCTACACTTGGCTGGGAGCTCTACACTTGGAAATTTGACTTGGCTTCTTTGCTTCTTTGCTTGTTCATAATTTTGCTAGATTATATCCTTTTTTATAGCTATCATTAGGTGCAATCCAAAAGAGCCTATAGAGAGAGGAGGAGATGCAAAGTTCCATAGCTCCTCAAATCCAGGTCTTTGTTCTAGTTCTAATTTAAGTACTCTATGTTGTAGAAGTTCTCTTCAGTCTCCTCTAGTTTTTCCTTGTTGGTTTCCTCCCAATTTTCAATTGTATGACTTTTCCTTTGTTCTTTCTAGCTTTGATTTTTCCCTGTTTAATCATATTTACCTTACTTGAATTTCCCTATAGTAGTCTTGCATCTCATGAACATAGATAAACATTCTTGGCCATCATAACAATGCCTTTCGCATCTGTGAATAGCTTGATGAAGATCAAAATTTTCAAATAATATACAATTATTAGGATTTCCATGTGGATTAGACATCATCCAAAGCTTTGAGCTCTCAACAAAACAAGACTGGTTGCATATAATCCTACAAGTATGCGCAGAACCTAGGGCTGAATCTTGTCCCCTTTAATTGAAGAAAGAGGGTTGGTGAAGATATATTACAGATGACAAGCTAAAGGCCATAAACCACATCGAGCTTGAGGATTTTTTTGCTCCCCTAAGGTGGATGGAGAATAACAAAGGAGGGTGGCAGGGATAAGCTCTAGATGATGGGCATTAAACCACATGTCTTCAATTATCCCATCAATCTCATAACTAGTGCAATAAGACATGATTATTTGCATCACCACTTTTGCAATTCCAAATGAGGTTGCATTAGTTACTTGATCTTGGATTCAAGTCTCGAGAAAGGTGGCAAAGTGTTAATTCTCCCTCTTTTCCACGTCTTACTAGGTTACAAGTTACAGTCTTTGTTAGCCATTGTTTTTGCCAATGAGTTGAGCACTCTAGATTCTAAATAGATGAAGAAAATTTGATAAATTCAAATCCTTCCACTAGTTGTTGAGCTCTGAGTATTATCCTTCTTAGCTGTGTTTTTGAAGGAGCAATTGATAGACCATATGATGAAGTATCTCAAGGAAAACCCTACCAACATGATCTTCTTGAATCCTAGTTGTTTTATTATCATTACTCCTTACCAAAGAGCCAGATCATTGGCTTGCTTGTTGGTTGCCTAATCCCCATGCAAATGATTTGTCTTGATTTCCTTTGTGGTTAAGGATGTTCGATGACTCCCTATAACTATCACCCATATAAATCGCGATTCATATTTTTTTTATAAGTTAGAGGATTTCATTTAAAGCAAAAGATTACATCATTGTCTACAACTTTGTGAAGTTCTACTAGTCTTATTCTTACTAGATTCGTGTGCCATGAGCTAGTTTGCCAAAGTTTTTCCATAAGACAAAAAAGATTGTGCAGTCCAAAAAAATATGCCCAAAGAACAATATGACCAAAGAACCAAAAAATTTGTAGATTTAGAACACAATAGGAAGCCATCTTAGAGTTAGATGAGGTTACAAGAGCAGGGTCTCTGATCTAGTGCTTGGGGGTATTGAAACTTGAATTCACACTTTATATGCTTATGCATGTGAGCTAGGCGAGTGTCCAAATGATCAAGGTTGTCTTGCATCGTCCATTGGTTCCTTTGCAGGTCGTTGAGAAATGAGATAATTTCATTTCTATCATCATGCTTTTCCTTGAGAATTTGTTCCAATAAAGTCTTCAATTGCCAGTGAAGGGTGACTGAGTGTATGTATTGATTTGTTCTCCACTTGTTATGCCCAGGGTCCGAGAGCCAATGAGAAACTTTACCTATGAGCTCAGAGTTTGAAAAAGATTGTTGTTCTCGGCGAACAATCCTATGAAGCTTGCAGATATCAACTTGAGTGTTGGGAGATGTTGCAGCTTGATAAGTTGCGGCCGCCTCTTGGGCTTGAATCTTAGAGAAATGGCCCCGCTCCTTAGCATGCCAATGGATCCAACCATGTTGTCTTGTCATGGTATGCAAAATAAACAACCACCTCCTGCAGCGAGGATGTCAAACCCTCCGTTTATCCAATGCCAGGGAGCTAATAAAACCGCTTGTGTATTTGTAGGGGGAGTGGAAAAAGGTAGAGCACTTCCAACCCAGCAATTCCAAAGCCAAGAGAGGGAGATTAGATGTCTTTGGCCAAACAACTTGAAGAAGACACAAAAGGAACATAGAAGAATGGAAGGAGCCATACAGACACTTCATGGCCTTAATTCAATAAAGGAGCCGAAAACTTATAGACACCCAAAAATTTATGAAATCAATGAAGTAGAGCTAACATAACCATTGGTAGAAAATTACCTTTAATTTCAATCTAGAGAGGTGGAAGCAACGAACTGTGAATCGATGCTTGAGCGACATGTCTTCATAAGATTCCCATCCAAGCCAAGCATGATGAGATGGTTTATTGCCTACCTCAAGCTAGAAGCCTTGAATTTTCGAGCTAGTGCCTCGTAACAGTAGGAACCATGAATTTTCAGGAATACTACTTCTGGGAAGCTTGTCTGTTAGGTGTATCCGTGTTGAAATGTGTAACTGGGTTCGGCCTTCATAATGTCTATTGTAATCACGATTTTATATATTTGATATTAAAAAGAAAAGAAATTTACTATTGTCATTCTTGATACATGGGTTTCATGCTCAAGGTAAATTTATTTATAAGTCAAGCACCCATTGAGTGCTTCTAGGATTGTCATAGAATTATGAAGTCAAAAGATTCATTGCCATACATGTAAGACCCCTTTAGGCATGTTGTATCTTGTAAACAATTTTTTTGTAAACTCAAAAGTGTCATAAAGGCCTTGCAAGACCTTGTCAGACAAGTTGGCCTCATGGACAACAATTCAACCTCCTTAGAAGCCTATATATAAGAATGAACTCGACCTCCTTAGAAGCCTATATATAAGAAGGAACTCGACCTTATTTGGAGACAATGCAAGCAAGTTCGATCTCTAGAATAAAGAAGCAGTAAGACAAAAAGAAAATGACAAAGATCAAAGATAAAAAGAAGAAAGGCAAGATTGAAGTTTTGGACCTCTCTCTCTCTCATGCTAGGGTTTCTAAAGTAGTTGCTAGATTGAAATTGTAGAAGTTACTAGACAAGTCAAAGTTGTAGAAGAAGTTGCTGGGGAAGTCGAAATTGCAGAAGTTGCTGGGGAAGTCGAAGTTGTTGGAAGTTGCTAGGTTAAAGTAGTTGGAAAGAAAAGTTCATCAAGAAGGAAAAGTTTGACTTGGTCTTGGAGGGGTATTTGACAATGATCTTAGTGTTGGTTTTTGTAGCATCAAACGGTGTTCTAGTCTCGAGACTTTGTGGAGAGGCTTAAACACAAGAGTTCTCCAAAATCCAGAAATCGTTTATGGAAATTCCACCTAGAAATGGCTCAATTAAATTAATTGACCATATTAAAAAATTTCCAAAGTCTATCTTAGGAAAAATGGTTAATTAATGAGAATTAATTGAGAAAGGTGTGAATCATCTAGAAACTCACACAAATTGACCTAGAAGTAATCTTAGTCATCGATTAAGTTTTAATCTTGGCCGTTGGAGTCCCATTTAGAGATTATAAGAAGAGGTCGATGGGTAGATGAAGACACACACTTAAGAATGATTTCCTTGGGCAGATCGATTTTCCAGAGAGCAAAAGCAGTTGCCGGAAGAGTTCGAGCTAGAAAAGGGAAGAAGAGGCAGAGAGGGGCAGAGACAGTGAGTCCATAGAAAGTTTTCCAGTTTTAGAGAGTCAACAACAGAAGGGTTGTATTTCCCATAGAGGCTGCGCAAGGCCAACGTAGATAGTTTTAGAGGGAGATCGATTTTGCTGAAGGGAAGGGTAATTCAGTTGCAATTGGTCCAAAAATTCTCCAGGAGGCCAAGTGAATTCCTTCCAGAGGCAGAGTTAGCCAGGACGTCATTGTTCCAACAGTTCCGGGGCTTAGCGAGTTGGGGTATACTCAAACGTTCACGCAGAGGCTATATGACTGACTAGTTTTTCCAGTTGTCGAAGCAGGATCAGGCTTGGTGTTGAGGTATTTGCCTCATAGATATTTTGGCCAGTTTATTTTGCTGATTGGATTTCCTGTTGGGCATCCATAGATTGTACTCGAAATTTGTCATTGCTGCTTATCAATAAAAATCCTCACTTGCTGCACCGATTTGCCCAAGTTGGAATTTTTCTAGGGATTTTTGTCCAAAAATAAGTGTTATATTTTTGTGTGTGTGCCAGTATTTTCTTAGTTCCCAGTTTATATTCCGCATTATTTTTTATTTGTGAAGATTATAGTGTGATTAATTCGTTGTTGCTGTAGCAATAAAATGCATAATTAATTTATTAGTTAGAAGAATTAATCCTAGTTGTTGCATTATAATTTCGGTGGTGAAATTTTCACATGGTATTAGAGGGATTTTGATTAGACGGGAAGCCCAAACGTGGAAGAGGAAAAGTTGCTGTTTAGAGGGAGTAATAAGACAATTTTTTTGGGGGCTGCGTAGTGTCTAGCCAGGTCGTGCGAATTGCTTGAGCAGTTCGATTTTTCAGTGCAGTAAAGGGTTTTTTCATCATGAACCTGTGATTAGTTTCCTGAAATTTTACAAATTAACTAATAGAATTGAAGAGGGCACCTACCTGTGCACCTGCGGTTGATGATGCCTCAAGCCACCCTGCTTCGGTTACCAAAAGACCGAAACCACCCAGCCAAACTGAGCAGAACCTCGCTACTCAGTCCAGTAAGCTTCTTAGTTGAAGCAGACTGTTCCCCTGTGCCCAGAAACCTCAGAACAATTAAGGCTCAAAGAGATTCCATGATAGGGTATTAACCCTAATTCTACTAGGAGGGGTGGAGGTGTTGCCCACCATTTATCCTCCGAACCCAGGAGTCATGGGAGGACTGTGCAGATCACGCTCCCCTAGACGTGTGATGATGACTACCGGATGCCTACTAGGAATCAGGTCGGTATAGTTGACGCTGTCATCCTTAGAGTTTATGAATGGTTAGGTCAGTATAACTGATGCCATGGCATACTCCAGTAAAGGATGGATAGGATGGGGCGGAAGAGGTTAGGAAGGATAGGGTGATTTTGTAATAGCTTGGGGACTTGATTGAAGTAAGGCATGTTCGTTAAAGTTGTAAACCTAGAAGTATTCAAAACACCAATTTTATAGTGTCTTTACATTAAATAATAATTTAACCTTGATGCACAATCCTAAGAAGAAGGTTCTAATTGCTATCATAAGTAATCATATAAAATAAAAACTCTAACTTTGGGACGAAGTTTTCTGAAGGGGGAGTGTATGTAACGACATATCTATAAATATAGAGAACACAAGAATAATAGCAGGCATATGATGCATGCATATGATAGCTACATATGCATGTGTCACATACCCCGCACTAGTATTTATATGCTAAATTAACTATAAGTATTAAATATCATGACACTTCTTCGAATAGAAGTTCTACTCACCCATCAATGCACATATTGTTTAATGTATCATGATTAATGGGTAAATTCCTAAGTTACCAGGATTCGGATACGGATACGGATCCAGATCTGGATCCGCTAGTTTTTTGAAAATCTAAGATTCGGATATGACAAGGATACGTCACGTACAATATATAAATATATATATATATCTATATATATTATATATATTTAACTTTTAAAAAACACCTTAAAGCTAAAAAATCAAATACTCCATGAAAACCATCAAACATTTTTAGAACATTGAATGATATAAAATCATAAATATGAAGATTAAAACATTGAAATGGTGCATCATCCCTCATACAAAGTAACAAAAAGGATCATGATATATAATATCATGAATGATAATAGTAAATACATTTACATATCCTCAAATGGATCTATATCTTTGGCATATTGCAACTCTACATCATGAATAGATGATGGGGGTCCTGGAATGTAGGAAGTTGCATCAGTAGGCTGGATTGGTGGTGGAACAATATCCTCAAGTAGGTTGAGGTGAGTCATGGCATTCAGTGTCAGGTTTAAGTCAAAGATCTCAGGCTCCACATCCCACATCTTGCTCGGACCTTTCTTATACTCTGGTTCTACATGTGATAGAAGACGGAGGTTGGAATGAACATAAACAAGGTCCTCATCCTTTGCCGCTCCCAACCTGTTTCGCTTCACTGAATGGATGAAGCCATATGTACTCCAATTCCTCTCAGCTGATGAGGAACTAGCAACCTGTGATAACAACCTAGTGGCTAGAGTAGAGAGATGAATGCTATCCCCACCATGGAAGCCCCACCAAGTAATAGGATCAAGATGTCCTCGATCATCCATAGCTACTGGATTTGAAAAGCTACCAGTAGACTGTACAAACCCTCCAAATTCTTGGCGGACTTCCATTGCAACTCCCATATCTCTATAAATTTTCTTCAAGGCTGTCTTGTATCCTTGTACCACTTCAGAATTTTTGTTTGGTGCTGTTCTACCAGGTAAAGACAAAATTTTAGAATGATAGTATTTAGGGTGCAATGCATATGCCAGAAGGTGTAATGTCGTGGTCATTTTGTTCCACCTTTCTGTAACTATGTCCTTCACTAAATAATAGAATGTTTCATGAGGGTCATTTTCACTTGCCCTGATAATTTCCCTTATCCTCTCCAACATACTGTCAATGTTTTCATAAACTTCCCCCAAGCAAGGTGTATCTGTATCAAATGCCCTGATCAAGGTCAAGATTGGTTCAGTGAACCGTAGAAGATATTGACCCTTGTCCCACCATGCATCATCAAGAATGATGGACTTGATTTTTTGCCCTCTATGAGAAGTGGAAGTCTTCCATGATTCCCAAAGAGGGTCAATGACCATTGCTTGTAGTGCTTGTCTCACCTCCACAAGTCTCTTTATGACAAGAGTGTGGGAGGCAAAACAAGTTTCAGCTACCTACAAGTTTCAAAAGGCCAAATCTCAAATGAGAAACCATATATAAATTTGTAATTAAAAATAAGAATTTCTAATACAAATAGACTAATAGTATTGATTTAAAAAATTACTTTTAGTAGCTCCAACTTTGCAAAACCCCAATAAATGGCTTGGGACATTGAATGATTTGTTATGAACATTTGGATTTCTTTTGATGCTACATATATTTCATTAATGCATTCAATCTCACCAATCTTGGCAAGCATAAGGTTCAATGAATGGACTGCACATGGAGTCCAAAAGATGTGATCATATCGACCCTCCACAATCAAACCTGTAGCTTTACAAACCTGTAGCTTTACAAACCTGTGTGTTGTCTGTAATGACTTGGACAACATTATGTGGCCCCACACTTTCTATTGCATCAATAAGAATTGTGGATATGAAAGATGCATCTTTCTTTATTCCACTGCAATCAATAGCCTTCAAAAACATTGCCCCTTGGGGGCATACTGCAACAACATTAATTAATGGGCGGTTTCTTTGGTCTTTCCATCCATCAGAAATGATGGACACCCCTGTTTCTGCCCATGTATCCCGGATTGCCTGTAGCTGTCTATCCACGGATTGCCTTTCTGATGCCAACAAGGTAGTGCGGACCTTTTCATATCCAGGGCTTTTGTACCCTTTTGGCGCTTCATTAACTGCCTTAATCATTTGTTGCCAGTAAGGGGAACGCACCAAATTGAATGCTAGTCCATTTGCATAAATGCAACGAGCTACATGTTCATCAGCTATGTCTCTACCTTGATTATTGAAACACGCTTCAAGAGGGCCTAGAGTGGCCCTTTTATTAGATGTAGCAGCAGGCCTAGATGGCAATGGAGGCCTAGTTGTAGAACTTTGCACAGGGTGTTTTCCCTTAGCAAGTTTTCTATCCGCAGCTTCTTGCAAAGATGCATAGAATTTCATTTTTCCAGGACTCAAACCTTGGCCAGGTTTGCCATTTGCATCTTTTGGCCCGGTGCATACTTGCACCCCTGTGTTAGTTTGACCGGTGAGATGGGCCTTCACTATAGTATATGAGCCATTTTTTATATCTTGGCATTCATTGCACTTCCATTTAAATGAACCACCTCCGGGATTTTTTCCAATAATCTCCACATACTGCCATAGAGGAGATTTTGGGTCTGTTTTGATGATTTCCCCTTCATTATGCTCATGTTGTGCATCTTGTGATGGTTCCATTATGATAATGGTATAGAATTTATTGGTTACTTGCAACTGCATTTAAAAGTCAAATTATAATATATTATCAATAAACAATTAAAAATTAAATTATAAATACATTAAAAAAAATTAAATTTAAATTTTAAATACATTTTAAAATTTACATGATGGCTTAAAATTTTAAATAACATATATTAAATATTAATATAACTGTTAAGTTTATAATATATTTAATATATTGTTATTAAATATTATGATATCATATATTAAATATAATATATAAATATATAAATATAAACAGTGTTTTTGCTGTATAATATATATTATATAACTTATATTGGTTATATATAAATAATAAATATACGAATATTATTATATAACTTTTACATTATAAAATAAACTATATATTGAAATTTAAAATAAACTTTTAACATTATAATAAACTATACGATATATTATATAACTGTTAACATAATATGAATATTTTAAATGTTAATTATTTTAAATATCCGATATTTAACTGTTACACTTAATTTATCATATATATATATATAACGGTTAACATTTATTATTATATATATAATATTACGACTATATATATATAAATACTATATATTTAAAATAGACTGTTAACATATATATAATAAAATAAACTGTTAACTATATATTAAAATAAACGGTTAACATATATATAATAAACGACAATAAACGATAAACTTACCTGCTTAAACCCTCGGCGTGAATAGTGCTGCGGGTTGCCTGACCGGCTGACTGTGTGCGGGCGAGCGTGAATAACAGTGTGCTGCGTGCAGGGGAACCAGCGACCTGACCAAAGGCGTGAACAATGCTGCGGGCAGTGGGGCCGGCGGTAAGCCCGCAACCAAAAACGCTGTGCAGGAGGGGTCGACGGTGAGCCCGAAACTAATCAATGTGTGCAGGAGGGCCCGACTTTAGAATGAGGACAAAAGGCGGACAAAGCAAACAGAGTCGGGACCACAAAAGAAATCAATAATATATATAAAACAAATGTTATAATATAATAATATATACGGGAGTGGAAACCTAAACCCTAAAACATATCCGCCTACCTTTCTAACTTTTTTGGCTACCTATCACCGCTTCCGGCAGCCACCAGTGGGATCCGTATCCTGTAAAGGCTGGCCGTTTCCAAAATCGATGTATTTAAACAATACTTATTTTTAACCGTATTTTGGAGTATCCAGATTTGAATCCGGTTCAGATCCGTGGATCCGGTGATACTCCCCTTGCTTGTGCCCGATCTGGTAACATAGGTAAATACTAAATTTAAAATGTATAACGTAAACATAACTATAAAAGATAGATGTTAAAAATTAAGCTAAATCTTAAAAGATGGTTATATAATTATATATTTTAGATTATTAATAAGTTATATTAATAAATTAATAAAATGATTAAAAAATAAATAATAAATTAATTAAAGGAAGGGTACTTAGTATAACCTTAGGATCTTTATATTAACAAGAAGTATTTTATTAAATCATAAAAGAAATATATTAAGTATGTCACATGGAAGGGTATCACGAGGAGGCAAAGTGGTGGGCTGCTGGTGGGAGGGCGGCCATTGCCAAGAAACAAGATATAAACCACAGAGAAGAATTTTGGAAGGGATCCGGGGGGAAGGAAGAAAAAAGAATGAAGAAAGGGGATACTAAAGAAGGGAGGATCTCCATAAATTGGAGTTACCAGCAGAAGGAGCGCAGATTGTTTTGAGGTTTCTGGGCACGGGGGAACAGTCTGCTTCAACTAAGAAGCTTACTGGACTGAGTAGCGAGGTTCGACTCAGTTTGGCTGGGTGGTTTCGGACTTTTGGTAACCGAAGCAAGTTAGCTTGAGGCATCATCAACCGCAGGTGCACAGGTAGGTACCCTCATCGATTCTGTTAGTTAATTTGTAAAATTTCAGGAAATTAATCATAGGTTCATGATGAAAAAACCCTTTACTGTATTACAATAGGATGAAAAATGAAAGGACTGTAAAGCCAATTGTAATATAGTAAAGGGTTTTTTCATCATGAACCTGTGATTAATTTCCTAAAATTTTACAAATTAACTAACAGAATTGATGAGGGTACCTACCTGTGCACCTGCGGTTGATGATGCCTCAAGCTACCCTGCTTCGGTTACCAAAAAACCGAAACCACCCAACCAACTAAGCAGAACCTCACTATTCAGTCCAATAAGCTTCTTAGTTGAAGCAGACTGTTCGCCCGTGCCCAGAAACTTCAGAACAATCTGCTCTCCTTTTGTTGGTAACTACAGTTTATGGAGATCTTCCCTTCTTTAGTATCCCCTTCCTTCGTTCTTTTTTCTTCCTTCCCCTCGGATCCCTTCCAAAATTCTTCTATGTGGTTTATATCTTGTTTCTTGGCAGTGGTCGCCCTCCCACCAGCAGCCCACCGCTTTGCCTCCTCGTGACACCCTTCCATGTCACGTAATTAATATATTTCGTTTATGATTTAATAAATTACTTCTTGTTAATATAAAGATCCTAAGGTTATACTAAGTACCCTTCCTTTAATTAATTTATTATATATAATATAAGTTTTTAATCATTTAATCAATTTGTTAATTTATAATTTTATTAATAATCTAAAATATATAATTATATAGCCATCTTTTAGGATTTAGCTTAATTTTTAACATCTATCTTTTATAGTTATGTTTACGTTATACATTTTAAATTTAGTATTTACCCATTAATCATGATACATTAAACAATATGGGCGTTGATAGGTGAGCAGAACTTCTATTCAAAGAAGTGTCATGATATTTAATACTTATAGTTCATTTAGTTTATAAATACTAGTGCGGGGTATGCGACACATGCATATGTAGCTATCGTATGCATGCATCATATGTCTGCTATTATTCTTGTGTTCTCTATATTTATAGATAGGTCGTTACATACACTCCCCCTTCAGAAAACTTCGTCCCGAAGTTAGAGTTTTTATTTTATATGATTACTTATGATAGTAATTAGTACATTCTTCTTAGGATTGTGCATCGAGGTTAACTTATTATTTAATGTGAAGACACTATAAAATTGGTGTTTTGAATACCTCTAGGTTTACAACTTTAATGAACATGCCTTACTTCAATCAGGTCCCCAAGCTATTACAAAATCACCCTATCCTTCCTAATCTCTTCTGCCCCATTCTATCTGTTGTAAGAACTGAGAACTGAAATATACAGAAACAGTAAAGAATTTAAAGTATGTATCTACCTGAACTGCTACCTGAAGATGTCTACAGCTACGCTGTTCCAATTACCGAGAGACCAATTCCACCCAGCCAGACTGAGCAGAGCCTTGCTGCTCAATCCAGTAAGCTTCTCAACAGAAGCTCACTGCCCCCCGTGCCCAGAACCTCAGAGTTTCTTAACCGCTCTTCCAATGACTGATTGACTTCTCGTTAGAATTCCTCCTCCTGGTTTCTGCTCCGATGTTTCAACCCCTTCTAAAACTCCGCCTACCTCTATATGTAGCTCTCCGTGGCGGTGATCGCCCTGCTCACCACGATTCCACCGTCCTCCATCGTGGTGACAGCTATCCTTCATGAGTGTGAGTCATAAGCGGTGAAATCAAATCCTCTGTTTTCTGAGGTCATAACGTTTTTATAACTTTTATACGTATTATTAACTTCATAAAATTTACATGTCCTTTATGATGTTATATCTATACTTTTGTTTGATATATATTGATTTAATATAAAGTTTATTTATAAATGTAAAGTTTATTGATATTTGATTTAAATATAAAGTTTATTGATATTTGATTTAATTAATAAGGTTATTTAAACATAAGTTTATTTTATATTGATTTAATACAAAGTTAGAACTTTATATTAATTGATTATTGATATTAATACTAAATATTTATTTTGTTTTATTAATATGCTTTTTATGAATATTCTGGAGCATATTATATATACATATATATATTCCCCTTGATTCAACCATATATTACGCGGTATTGACGAACGAGTAGAACTTATTTTCCCAGAAGGGACATGGTATTTAGCACTTATAATCAATTTAGTATAAAAATACTAGTGCAGTGTATGCAACACATGCATATGTAGCTATCATATGCATGTACCGTATACCTGCTATTATGTTTGCGTTCTTTGTGTTTATAGATGGGTCGTTACATCTGTCATCTATTGGAGTATGCCATGGCGTCAGTTACACTGACCTAACGATTCATAAACTCTAAGGATGACAACGTCGGCTATACCGACTTGATTCCTAGTAGGCATCCGGTAGTCATCATCACACGTCTAGGGGAGCGTGATCCGCACAGTCCTCCCATGACTCCAGGGTTCAGAGGATAAACGGTGGGCAACACCTCCACCCCTTCCAGTAGAATTAGGGTTAATACCCTATCATGGAATCCCTTTGAGCCTTAATTGTTCCGAGGTTTCTGTCATCACGTGGTCATTTTTGGTAACGGATATTATCTGCAATCATAAACGCTTGTCCATGCATTTATAAAATGTGCATTAACATATTCAAAAACAAATAGCTTATGTATAATTCGCACATGTCAACTACAATATAACATACTTTGCCATATTCTGTTCATGTCATTAACTTTCATATTAAAATGTAATCATTCTTTGATTTCTACCTCATCAATCATATTGATATGCATAAATGAAACAAAATTATAATATCTTAATTCCCATTAGAAGCAAAATTACTCAAATATTTTAAACTTTATTTTGATAACTATAATTTAGTAAGATCAATAACATATTCTGTCTTGGTATCCATGTACAAGCAAAATTAAACATAAATTATGTCATAAAAATTCATGTTTATATATAATTATTCAATAATGGTTCTGAGTCTCTGATTTATAGTACAGTAAATATATACAAAACATAGTTTGAAGTTCTTTAAAATTGGCACAGATTGGGGTATTTTTGACATATGTTTTGTGTATCTTCCCAAGTAACTAATCCAGGGCTATACTTGTCCCACTGGACCTTAACTTGGTCTACTAGACGATTTCTGAGCTGTCGAACTCTACGTTCCAGTATACATAATGGTTCGACCGATATGGTTCTTTCATCCGATACTTGCAGTTCCTTCCATTGAAGGTTATGAGATTGGTCAGCTATGTAATGTCTTAATACAGATACATGAAATACATTATGAACTTTATGCAAGTGAGGTGGCAGTGCAAGACGATATGCGACAGGGCCAACTCTTTCCATGACTTTAAATGGTCCAATAAATCGGGGTGATAATTTTGTCCATTTTCTGAATCGAATAGTACTTTTATTCGGTTTGATGCGGGTGAAAACCTGATCCCCTACTTCATATTTCCTATCAGTTCTGTGGGCATCAGCATAACTCTTTTGTATATCTTGTGCTTCCTTTAACCGTTGTCTAATATGTTTTACCTGCTCTTCCATTTATTGGATTAATTTTGGTCCTATTATCACTCGATATTCTAACCTGTCCCAACTTAACGGTGTTTTGCAAGGTTTGCCGTATAATTCTTCAAATGGAGGCATTCCGATTGAATTGTGGTAACTGTTATTGTATGAAAATTCGACTAAGGATAAGTACTTTTCCCAGTGTGATTGCTGATCCATAACCTACATCCTCAACATATCTTCAAGTACTTGATTTACCCTTTCTGTTTGCCCATCGGTTTCAGGATGATAAGCTGTGCTTAAATTTAATTGAGTTCCTAAGGCTGACTGCATGCAAGTCCAACATCTTGAAGTGAATCGAGAATCTCTATCTGATATAATCTTCTTAGGTACTCTATGAAATCTAATAATTTCATTTATGAATACTCGAGTTACGTCAGCAACTTCGTAAGTATCTCTTACGGGAATAAAATTTCGTTAATTTTTCCACTACTACTAGAATGACATTGTGTCTTTGAGAAGTAAGAGGTAGTCCAATGATGAAATCCATGGAAATGATCTCTCATTTGGTTATAGGAATGTCGCGAGGTTGTAAGAGACCCGTCGGATGACAATGATATGCTTTTACTTGTTGACATTCCAAACATCTTGCAACAAATTGAACGATATCACGTTTCATGCCTGACTAGAAGAAGAGTTTCTTAGTATCCATATACATTTTCTTTACTCCAGGATGTTCACAATATACTGCTGTTAGGCCCCTATACTACTAGAGTAACCTCTTATTGTTATTAGTACAACCCACTTATTATATTGATGTACCCATGTAGCACCCATATTGTTACTATTGTGCCCCATAGAAGCCCACTATTATTATTATTGTGCCCTTACATTATTATTGTTATGTCGGCTC
>APFE031504498.1:114492-167971 GCA_000404065.3 Pinus taeda | reverse complement strand
TATGTAAGAACCGAGAACTGAAATATACAGAAACAGTAAAGAATTTAAAGTATGTACCTACCTGCATTGCTACCTGAAGATGTCTACAGCTATGCTGTTCCAATTACCGAGAGACCAATTCCACCCAGCCAGACTGAGCAGAGCCTTGCTGCTCAATCCAGTAAGCTTCTCAATAGAAGCTCACTGTCCCCCGTGCCCAGAACCTCAGAATTGCTTAACCGCTCTTCCAATGACTGATTTACTTCCCGTTAGAATTCCTCCTCCTGGTTTCTGCTCTGATGTTTCAACCCCTTCTAAAACTCCGCCTACCTCTATATGTAGCTCTCCGTGGCGGTGACCGCCCTGCTCATCACGATTCCACCGTCCTCCATCGTGGTGACAGCTATCTTTCATGAGTGTGAGTCATAAGCGGTGAAATCAAATCCTCTGTTTTCTGAGGTCATAACGTTTTTATAACTTTTAGGATGATCATACGTATTATTAACTTCATAAAATTTACATGTCCTTTATGATGTTATATCTATACTTTTGTTTGATATATATTGATTTAATATAAAGTTTATTTATAAATATAAAGTTTATTGATATTTGATTTAAATATAAAGTTTATTTATAAATATAAAGTTTATTGATATTTGATTTAATATAAGGTTTATTTATAAACATAAAGTTTATTTATATTTGATTTAATATAAAGTTAGAACTTTATATTAATTGATTATTGATATTAATACTAAATATTTATTTTATTTTATTAATATGCTTTTTATGAATATTCTGGAGCATATTATATATATATATATTCCCCTTGATTCAACCATATATTACGTGATATTGACGAACGAGTAGAACTTATTTTCCTAGAAGGGACATGGTATTTAGCATTTATAATCAATTTAGTATAAAAAATACTAGTGCGGTGTATGCAACACATGCATATGTAGCTATCATATGCATGTACCGTATACCTGCTATTATGTTTGCGTTCTTTGTATTATAGATGGGTCGTTACATCTGTCATCTATTGGAGTATGCCATGGCGTCAGTTACACTGACCTAACGATTCATAAACTCTAAGGATGACAACGTCGGCTATACCGACTTGATTCCTAGTAGGCATCCGGTAGTCATCATCACACGTCTAGGGGAGCGTGATCCGCACAGTCCTCCCATGACTCCAGGGTTCAGAGGATAAACGGTGGGCAACACCTCCACCCCTTCCAGTAGAATTAGGGTTAATACCCTATCATGGAATCCCTTTGAGCCTTAATTGTTCCGAGGTTTCTGTCATCACGTGGTCATTTTTGGTAACGGATATTATCTGCAATCATAAACGCTTGTCCATGCATTTATAAAATGTGCATTAACATATTCAAAAACAAATAGCTTATGTATAATTCGCACATGTCAACTACAATATAACATACTTTGCCATATTCTGTTCATGTCATTAACTTTCATATTAAAATGTAATCATTCTTTGATTTCTACCTCATCAATCATATTGATATGCATAAATGAAACAAAATTATAATATCTTAATTCCCATTAGAAGCAAAATTACTCAAATATTTTAAACTTTATTTTGATAACTATAATTTAGTAAGATCAATAACATATTCTGTCTTGGTATCCATGTACAAGCAAAATTAAACATAAATTATGTCATAAAAATTCATGTTTATATATAATTATTCAATAATGGTTCTGAGTCTCTGATTTATAGTACAGTAAATATATACAAAACATAGTTTGAAGTTCTTTAAAATTGGCACAGATTGGGGTATTTTTGACATATGTTTTGTGTATCTTCCCAAGTAACTAATCCAGGGCTATACTTGTCCCACTGGACCTTAACTTGGTCTACTAGACGATTTCTGAGCTGTCGAACTCTACGTTCCAGTATACATAATGGTTCGACCGATATGGTTCTTTCATCCGATACTTGCAGTTCCTTCCATTGAAGGTTATGAGATTGGTCAGCTATGTAATGTCTTAATACAGATACATGAAATACATTATGAACTTTATGCAAGTGAGGTGGCAGTGCAAGACGATATGCGACAGGGCCAACTCTTTCCATGACTTTAAATGGTCCAATAAATCGGGGTGATAATTTTGTCCATTTTCTGAATCGAATAGTACTTTTATTCGGTTTGATGCGGGTGAAAACCTGATCCCCTACTTCATATTTCCTATCAGTTCTGTGGGCATCAGCATAACTCTTTTGTATATCTTGTGCTTCCTTTAACCGTTGTCTAATATGTTTTACCTGCTCTTCCATTTATTGGATTAATTTTGGTCCTATTATCACTCGATATTCTAACCTGTCCCAACTTAACGGTGTTTTGCAAGGTTTGCCGTATAATTCTTCAAATGGAGGCATTCCGATTGAATTGTGGTAACTGTTATTGTATGAAAATTCGACTAAGGATAAGTACTTTTCCCAGTGTGATTGCTGATCCATAACCTACATCCTCAACATATCTTCAAGTACTTGATTTACCCTTTCTGTTTGCCCATCGGTTTCAGGATGATAAGCTGTGCTTAAATTTAATTGAGTTCCTAAGGCTGACTGCATGCAAGTCCAACATCTTGAAGTGAATCGAGAATCTCTATCTGATATAATCTTCTTAGGTACTCTATGAAATCTAATAATTTCATTTATGAATACTCGAGTTACGTCAGCAACTTCGTAAGTATCTCTTACGGGAATAAAATTTCGTTAATTTTTCCACTACTACTAGAATGACATTGTGTCTTTGAGAAGTAAGAGGTAGTCCAATGATGAAATCCATGGAAATGATCTCTCATTTGGTTATAGGAATGTCGCGAGGTTGTAAGAGACCCGTCGGATGACAATGATATGCTTTTACTTGTTGACATTCCAAACATCTTGCAACAAATTGAACGATATCACGTTTCATGCCTGACTAGAAGAAGAGTTTCTTAGTATCCATATACATTTTCTTTACTCCAGGATGTTCACAATATACTGCTCTGTGGGCTTCCTTAAGGATGGTGTCTCGAAGATCCCTATTATCAGGAATATACATCCTTCCATGAAATCGTAAGATTCCATCATCTTCTAGTTCATATCCTTCAAATTTAGATTCTTTCGGCTTTTTACTGTCAAGACTAGATCTTACCTTTAAATACCAACTATCTTTTATGAGATGTTCTAGTACTCGTTGCCTTAAGTCTACTTTGATAGGTGTGAGGGAGAATATCCGGGGTCTTCTGCTTAAAGCACCTGCCACTACATTTTCTTTTCCTTTAATATATGATATTCCAAAGTCATATTCACTTAGGAATTCACTCCATCGTTTTTGTCTGGCATTTAATTCTCTTTAGGTGAACAAATATTGAAGACTTTGATGGTCGCTTTTAAGCGTAAAACTTCGCCCTACTAAATAATGTCTCCAAATCTTTAAAGCTAGTACTATATCGGCTAACTCTAAATCGTGAGTAGCATAGAGTTCTTCACGAGGTTTTAACATTCTGGAGACATATGCTATTACTCCTTTATCTTGCATTAATACTGCAGCTAATCCATGTTTGGATGCATCAGTACATACCATAAAAGCTTTGTCCATATTAGGGACTCTTAAGATTGGTGCACTAGTCAGTAGTCTTTTGAGTTCAGAGAATGCTTTGTTACATTCCTCAGTCCATTCATACTTAAAACCTTTATGCTGAAGGGTTGTAATTGACTTTGCAATTTTAGAGAATCCTTCCACAAAACTTTGGTAGTAACTGGCTAAACCCATAAAGCTTCGTACTTCATGTGCGTTTTTTCGGTATTGGCCATTCCATGATTGCTTTTACCTTCTCAGGGTCTATTGAGATCTCTTCACCTGATATGCTATGACCTAAGTAATGTATCTTTTCCTGAAAGAACGAACACTTGGATAATTTTCCATACAACTGATGTTTTCTAAGGCAAAACAACACTATCCGTAAATCATCTTCATGCTCTTTCTCATTCTTGGAATAGATGAGTATATCATCTAAAAAGATTTGTACAAATTAATCAAGATACTTGCGGAAAACACTCCTCATAAGGTTCATGAATATTGCTAGTGCATTTGTTAATCCAAATGGTACCACAATAAATTCATAATGTCCAAAACGTGTCCGGAATGCAATCTTAGAAATATTGCTTTCTGAAATCCTTAGCTAATGATAGCCTGATCGAAGATCAATTTTTGAAAAGACAGCAGCTCCTTTCATTTGATCGAAAAGATCATCAATTCGAGGCATAGGATATCGATTTTTTACTGTAGCTCGATTCAAGTCTCTATAATCTATGCATAATCTTAAGGATCCATCTTTCTTTCTGACAAAAATTACAGGAGCACCCCAAGGTGATATATTGGGTCGAATATGTCCTATATCCAATAATTCCTTCAACTGAATTTGTAATTCTTGAAGTTTTGGAACTGTCATTCTATAAGGCGTTTTAGAGATTGGTTGAGTACCAGGTTTCAATTCTATTGTGAGATCTAGCTCTCTTACAGGGGGTAATTCTGGTAATTCCTTTGGAAATACATCCAGAAATTCGGTTAACACCGGATATTGTTTTAAGGATGGTCATTTTTCTTTACTTCTTGAATCACATATGCTTGACAACCTTTTCTTAAGCAACGCTTCATTTTCATTGCGGATATGTATCGTAAAGATAATTTTCTCTTGATTCCTTGAATTTGGATTGCTTCTCCTTCATCATTTATACCTAGAATTCTTTTCCCATAACAGTTTACCCAAGTTTGATGAGCTTCTAGCCAATCCATACCTATGACAAGATCATAAGTTCTTAAGGCTGTGACATAAACTTTGAATTTAGTCATACAGCCCCCTAGGTCAATTTTGCATTGATCCACACTTAAGTCTACGGATTGGAGTTCTCCTGAGGCCATTTCTACCTGTCTGAAATCATTTTGTCTGCGAGCTGCCAACCCACATTTGTTTAATGCATATGACGAAATGAAACTATCTGTGGCACCAGTATCAAATAAGATTTTGAGTTTTATACCATTAATAATACTTGAAGATTCCATTACAGTGGATTGATGTGCTGCTTGGTCGTTGTTGACTACTGCATGAATTCTATGAATACCCTGATTATTTGATATTGGTTCCTTTCTCGTCCTATGCAATATACTTGATGAAGCTTTTGGACAATCATATTGAAAATGCGGTCCTCCACATCCCCAACAATTAACCTATGTTGGTCCTCTTGAATCATGACGTGAATTTCTAGATAAAAAGCTTCATCCTCTCATGTTGCTTCCTCTCGAATTTCTAACTCTATTAGCAGTTCCAAGAGATGTCCATGGACTAGTGTTTGATGATTCAGTGGCTATAGTATTAACTGCCATGGGAGCTCTTGTTCCTACATTTCTTGGGATAAATCTATTACCATAAGGTGGTCTTGGGCTACCTCCCCTGAAGAAATTTTGGGGAGTCTTTCCTAGAAATCCTGATTGTAAAGGTTCTGCTGGTCCGACATCCTTTTTGATTCTTAGATGTTCTTCTGCATAACGGCCACATTCTACCACCTTAGCTACTGAGGATGGTTTCCACATGCTCACCAAGGCCCTGATGTGATGATTTAACCTAAATATGAAGCGTTCAGCTTGATGTTCATCAGAATGTAAGTAGTGAATGTATTTTACAAGCTCCATAAACCTTATCTCATATTCTTCCACTGTTTTATTACCTTGAATTAATGTATGAAAGGCTCTGGCTTGTTGTTGTTGAAAATATGGAGGTAAATACTTTGCGCAGAATCTTTCCTCGAACAATTCCCAAGGGACATTATCCATTGTGAGGTGTAGTTGTTTTTCTAGATTTCCCCACCAAATCAAGGCACTTTCCTTTAATTGAAATACAACAATTTTTGTTTTTGTAGAAGAAGAATATTCTCTTAATCTAAAACATTTGTTCTTTCCTTTTAACCATGCCTCAGCATGTTCTCCTGCTCGACCTCCTGAAAATTTTGGGAGTTTAATTTTCTGAAGCTCCCTAGAAATATCTTCTTTTGATCTTTTATGCTCAACATTCTTTGGTTCCGTTGAATTGGTTGCTAAGGGTTGACGTTCTTCTTTGGTCTTAGCCATAGTTGACCCCTTTAATGTTTCCAATAAGGCTTCCAATGAGTTTGTTATCACAGTCAACTCCGGTGCTGGAGCGATTGGTGTTGATGATGGTCTTGGTGGAGACGATGATGATGGTGGTGGCGATGGGGATGATGATGATGACGGTGGTGGCATTAATGACGATGATGCTGCCCGATCACGTCGTCGTCGCTCATATATCCTTACCATTGTAATGTTCTTGTATACATAATAAAATTTTGTAAAAATTTGAGGTATACATTCGGATTTAACATATAGTTTTTTTTTTTTTTTTGCAATTTCACATTTGCAAACATGTATAGTTTTTTTGCTATTTTTATCTGCTAGGTAGATCTTACTGGTACCGAGGTCAAGGGGGTAGATCTTACTGGTTTCGAAAGAAGCGTATAATTATTAATTCGCAAGGTAGAACATCCAAAATTAATTTTTAAATAACATTCCCATAATTAAAATATTAAATGCCTCGTTACAATGAACATCATCAACATACCCATCACAACTCAAACTAACCATTACCTTTAAAGAAGGACACACATAGTTATAATGTTGAATATGTTACTTAGATGTATACTATCGGGATATCAATTAGTACAAATTCATTGCAATTTCATAAAAGAAATTCAAAATGTTTACCTAAAAATTATTGTAGGCATTGGAGAAGTGTTAAATTGTCTTTGCCTATTTTAATAGGTCTCGGGTAGGTTCCAAGGTCGAACCTCCCGGGGTCAACATAAGAGAAAATTTCTTAAATTAAATTAATTAAACACCATTATGTAACAAACTAGTAAGTATTCTTCTAAGTATATAAACAAACTATTTTCATATATATATATATATATACGTTTTACATTGCATGTTGAATTTTCTAAGAGTTCAATCGCGCTAATTCAAACCTTAAATGAGGCAATTGCAAGGTTATGAGTGCGCTCTTTTACCTTTTTTTTGTTTAATTACTTCACATTATAATGCCACTGCAAGTTGAACTATCAACGTAAACTAAGGTGATCGAAGGATTACAATTGTACATCCCGTTGCCTTCACATTGTTATCACATAATTAATAAATTTTATATTAACACCTTGGCACCATCCCATTCATTAATGGAATATCGGACTCATAATCCAAAGTTTTCGGCGCATTGTTTATTGACATTGTTTTTAAAAAAAAATTTAATGTCTTTACATTAATACCATACCTATGGTGCATTAAATTAATATATGGCATCTGTTTATTAGTTCAACACTAACTAAACATTGTTAAATATATATTACAATCTAGGCATTTTAGAGTCCCAACCTTCGACGGTCTTGACCAACGGTAACCCGACTCAAATATGGCTAGCTATTGAACCAACGGTGCTGAGATGACTAATCCCGACTGATGCACCTGACATATGGACCCGTGGCACTATGCTCAACACGTCAACAGTTCAAACTTGCTCTGTGCCACCTCCGCACCAAAAAATAAATTAAAATATATAAGACTTAATTAATTTATATAATGTTTATAGAAATATTAATTAAACGGTATCTGTTTATATAAATATTAAGTTATACGATATAATTTGGAAAGTCGGTCGAATGGCAATTTAAACGGCGAACGGAAGGCTGAACAGTGAACAGAGACGGTCGAACGCACATATATTGTGGAACGCGTATATATGATGATTGGGAGGTCGGCGGGTCGAAACCCTCGCCCAACATCTCAGTCGTAATTTCCATATATTTCATATGATATTACACTACGACATATGTTAATGTTTGCTGGGTATAATATATGGCTTAATCGCATATATATTGTAACCATAGGATTTTCTCCAGGCTCAAACAAAGATTGCCACATCATTATTTCAGTTTCTCACAAATTTGTCATTGGATTTTCCAAGTATGATTTCTAGTAGCAATACGTTGCCTTCTTACATTAGGGTTTGATTTTGTGGAATGAATCGAATGAAGTTTAAAACATAATTATTATATTTCATCTCTTCACCGAGATAATTTTTACCGACTTCGTTATCTATCTCTGTAACTGAATGAATATTGATATTTACAGATCTAGGGTGTTGGTTATCATTCCCCAATTATGTTTTGACTCTATTCAGATGCCATCGATAACTTTAATTTGGTATGAAGATTTGACTCAATCAGAAAATGACATTGTGCTGCGCAACTAGCACATCTTGTTCTGAATTTGTTGTGAGATTTTTATTTATTTTTATTTTTATTTTTATTTTCAGGGCAACAGGTATATATAATTATTCGACGGAAAGAGTGCATGATTTATGTAGCTTGGAAGGAAAGACCCAAATCGAAGCATAGATTTTCAGTGATGAATATGGTACAAGAAGGGTTTCTAGTTCCCTCTTTTAAAGCAGTTCGATGCTAACGCTGAAATAAACATTTGCATCCATAGCTACAGTTCGTACTTTTATTTAGAAAATGAAGACAAGGGAAAATTATTTCTACAGTTGTGAAGCTATGCCAACAAAATTCCGGTCTGCCTAAAAATCTAAAAAGACAAATCTAAGAGGGCAGAAAACTTAGGTGGGTGTAAGGCTTGTAAAGTCAAAGGGTTTTAACCGGGCTCTGATACCAAAATGAAAGGACTGTAAAGCCATTGTAATACAGTAAAGGGTTTTTTCATCATGAACTTGCGATTAATTTCCTGAAATTTTACAAATTAACTAATAGAATTGATGAGGGTACGTACCTGTGCACCTCAAGCTACCCTACTTCGGTTACCAAAAGACCGAAACCACCCAGCCAAATTGAGCAAAACCTTGCTACTCAGTCCAGTAAGCTTCTTAGTTGAAGCAGACTGTTCCCCCGTGCCCAAAAACCTCAGAACAATCTGCGCTGCGTTTGTTGGTAACTCCAGTTTGTGGAGATCCTCCCTTCTTTAGTATCCCCTTCCTTCGTTCTTTTTTCTTCCTTCCCCCGGATCCCTTCCAAAATTCTTCTCTATGGTTTATATCTTGTTTCTTGGCGGTGGCCGCCCTCCCACCAGCAGCCCACCGCTTTGCCTCCTTGTGACAACCTTCCACGTCACGTAATTAATATATTTCTTTTATGATTTAATAAAATACTTCTTGTTAATATAAAGATCCTAAGGTTATACTAAATACCCTTCCTTTAATTAATTTATTATATATATTTTAATCATTTATTATTTATAATTATTAATTTTATTAATAATCTAAAATATATAATTATATAGTCATCTTTTAGGATTTAGCTTAATTTTTAACATCTATCTTTTATAGTTATGTTTACATTATACATTTTAAATTTAGTATTTACCCATTAATCATGATACATTAAACAATATGGGCGTTGATGGGTGAGTAGAACTTCTATTCCAAGAAGTGTCATGATATTTAATACTTATAGTCAATTTAGTATATAAATACTAGTGCGGGGTATGCGACACATGCATATGTAGCTATCGTATGCATGCATCGTATGCCTGCTATTATTCTTGTGTTCTCTATATTTATAGATAGGTCATTATAGTTGAAGAAGAATTTAACTTGCTAGATTAAGTGATTCTAGCAAGTAGAGGGAGCAAAAATCCAGTATTTTTGCTGCTCAGATCCCTTGTTTGGGCACAAAGGGTTTGCAACAGTTGCTAGAGCAAATTTAGTGCTAGGTGGAAGAGAAAATGCACATAGAGGGGGTTTCTCTTAGAGGGTTTCTAGTTTAGAAATCCTATATTTCCACTTGTAGTGGGCAAATGTCGTGAGCAAATCTGTGTATTCCTCAAGGAGTGTGAGTAGCAGCAACAAGGCTACAAGGAAGAGAGGGAGCTTCCTGATTTATTTTCTCCAGTTTTGAGTTTCCAGATTTTGCAGCTATGCATGGATGACCGTACAAGATTCTCCAGAGGAGGCCATGCGAGTTATCCATAATGTAGATCTAGACAACAATTCGACTACTAGTTGTCAGAAACAAGTGCCGGAGGAAGTGCGAGTTGTCTATTGCAAGTTGGAAAGAAAGGAATGGTCCCACCTAGGGACTATGCTCAAAAGGAGATAGTGGGACACCGAATCCAGGAGGAGTATGAAACTCTAGCATGTTGAATGGGTAGGGTCCAACACTGTTGCAACAAGGAAATTAGTTAGATCAGTTCCGAATTGTTGCAATGGGATCATCACCTTTGCTACAAGAGCCCACAATATCATTAGATAGTTGCAAAGTTAGTTGCAGTCAGTACCCGAGAAATAGTTGCAGAACTAGTTGCAGTGACATAAGCAGTGTGAATTGCCCAGTTGCAGTATGCAGGTGCAATTCTAGCCAGATGATTCCCAATGCAGAGCTTCACAGTGTAGTTTTTAGTGCAGGAAGACAGTGCAAGTTGCCAGGAGGAAGCAAAGAGATTTCCCATAGGGAGATTGAGACTTAGAGGGAGTAGCCCTATGGAGGCTAGTGCTTCAGGATCTGAGGAGATCAGACTCATTCTTGTAGTACTTGCAACAACAATATTAATAGATTAGAGTTGAATTTTTGTAGGGTTCATTGAAGTGTCTTCCTCATGGATCATTAGCATGATTGTTCAGTGCTAGTGATGCAATTAGATTCAAGAGTGACAATTGCAATCAGGTGGTGAGGAGCACAGAGCAGGAGGCTCAGTAGTAGAGTCAACAACAACGCAACTTCCTTAGTGGACAGTGCAAAGGCTAGTAACAGTCAAATGCTTAGGAGACAGATGCAACATAGAGACAATTGATTCAGTATTTTAGATGCTTCTCAGTTGCAGTAGTAGTTACAGAAGCAACAACAACAATTTGGAGGGAGTTGCAGTGCAGATGTAGAGTTGGAAACAATACAAGATGTACAATGCAGTGTCAGCAACAACATGGTTAAGCTACAACCAGTGGCAGATGAATTAGAGTAGCATATTGGTTGATGGACAATGACTGAGGGGAAACAACGCAGTGACTGAGAGAACAACGCAGTGACAGAGGGAACATTGCAGTGATGGAGGAAGCTGTACTGTGATTGAGGGAGCAACAATGTAACTAAGGGAGCAACATAGTCATTTTCAGTAGAGTTTCTTGTCAAACATCAACAACGCGGTTGGAGGATGTAGCAGAGACAGGGTGTAGGAGCAGTTCAACACTAGAACACCTTCCTCGCTAAGAGAGAGTGTTGGTTTTTGTAGCATCGGAGGGTGTTCTAGTCTTGATACTTTGTGGAGAGGCTAAAACGCAGGGGTTCTTCAAAACCCAGAACTCGTTTATGGAAATTCCGCCTAGAAATGGCTTAATTAAATTTATTGACCATAATTTAAATTATCCTAAGTCTAACTTAGGAAAAGTGGTTTATTAATAAGAATTAATTGAGAAGTTGGGAATCATCTAGAAAATCACACAGAACAACCTGAAAATAATCTCAGCGATCGATTAAGTTTTAATATTGGTTGGAGTCCCAACTGGATATTATAAGAAGAGGTCGATGGGTAGATGGAGATGCACACTTGAGATCAATGTCCTTGGGTAGTTCGATTTTCCAGAGAGCAGCAACAGTTGCCGGAAGAGTTCGAGTCAGAGAAGGGAAGAAGAGGCAGAGAGAGGCAAAGATAGTGAGCTCGGAGGAAGTTTTCCAGTTCTGGAGAGTTAGTAGCAGAAGGGCTGTATTTACGAGAGAGTCTGCATAGAGCCAACACAGATAGCTTCAGAGGGAGATTGATTTTGCTGAAGGGAAGGGTAATTCAGTTGCAGTTGGTCTAGAAATTCTCCAGGAGGCCAAGTGAGTTCCTTCCAGAGGCAGAGTCAGCGAGGATGTCATTATTCCAATAGTTCTGGGGCTTAGCGAGTTGGGTCTGCACAAGCACTGCGCAGAGGCTGTACAACTAGCTAGTTTTTCTAGTTGTCGAAGTAGGATCAAGCGTGGTGTTGAGGTATTTGTCTCCCAAATATTTTGGCCAGTTTATTTTGCTAATTGGATTGCCTGTTGGGCATCCATAGATTGTACTCAAAATTTCTCACTGTTACTCAATAATGAAAACCCTTTGCTGCTACATCGGTTTTCCCAAGTTGGGTTTTGCTGGGGACTTTTGTCCAAAAATAACGGTGCTATATTTTTGTGTGTGTGCGCCAATATTTTCTCAGTTTCTAGTTTATCTTCTGCAATATTTTTTTATTTGTGAAGATTGCATTGTGATTAATTCGTTGGTGCTGTAGCAATAACTTGCATAATTAATTTATCAGTTGGAAGAATTAATTCTAGTTGCTACAATAATATTTTCCGCAGTGAAATTTTTACACCTAGGTCTTGGAATTCGTCATCTAAACATTCTATAAGAAGAGAAGAATTCTTGTGGGTTTTCCTCCCAAGAGGAGAGGTTTTGGCACTGGATTGCAACCTACATTTTGTGTCCTCTTGTCTCAGTGATACTCATAGTTTGGTAGCTGCTTGATGATAAGAACACTAATAATAATCAAGTGAAGGAATAAGCTAATCAAGTTAAGTAAAAATACATCACAAGCAATTATCAAAGTAAGAGAAATCACATAATTTAGTTGACACTAGGTTTCTCAACATGGTATTAGAGCTAAGGTGACAATAAATAGAAGAAAAGGCATCTTGAAGATCATCCAATTGAAGAAGGATACACAAGGGTCGAGCACAAGGAGATCATCAAGGTGGACTATCCATCGCAAGGATCATATCATCTACACATCATCTTGAAGGAAACAATTCTTGAAAGCAGATCTCAAAGACCTTGCCTCCTTTCAAAGGACTCTACATTTGAAGCACCTTGGGAAGCCTCCTGTAACGACCAAAAGTTGTATCTGCAGTGAAAATCTTTAAAATACTTCAAAGACGTAAATGTTGATTGTAAGACATGTAACTGTATATTAAATATTGTATAAAAATTGATATAAGATTACAAATGAGAATGCGGGCCTGCTTATATATCTTAGGTAGGTACCCTTTTGTAAATGGTCATGTCTCTTAAGACATGCCTCTTCATTACTAACTAACTAACTATTAGCTAATTAAGTATTATTTATTATATTTTATCTAAGTTACTAGGATCTGGATACGGATCCGCTAGTTTTTTGAAAAGATAGGATCCGGAAACAACAAGGAAACGTCAAGTAAAAGCAAATATAAAATATTTATAATTTTTAAAATTAAAATTTATATTAATATAAAAATAAAACTAAATTTATATCAATATTAAAATAAAAAGGTAATTTTTACATACAATAAATAATTCCATACTTATTGTATCATTTATTAATATTAATTAAATTTATAATAAAATAAAAAAAATGTGAATTTTTAAATATATAAATTCAATGTAATACTTTTACAAATAATTATTAATTAATTAATAATAAATTAATGCACAATTTATAAATATTAAAAATCAATTATTAGTTATAATATTTATATTAAGCAAATTATTAAACTTATTTTAGAAAAGTTACTTTTTGAACCTGAAGAGAAATTTTAAAATTGATTAAAATAAAAACATACTTTTTAAACTTTAAAATATATTTAAATTAAAAATAGGTCGATTATAATTTTCGTCATATCCACATCCATTAAAGTTTATAATGTCTTGTATTATAAGTGATTATAATTTTCACGTCACATCCACATCCATTAAAGTTTATAAAGTTTTAATGTCGAGAAGCTTTGCCCTCAAAGCTTACTGAGAATATCTTCTTGTCTTTGAACTTTCATCTTCGTTGATACAAGATGATATGATACTCTGAGTGATAGATGAAATTGTCGTATTGAGAACGGATTAGACCATCCTAGATTAATCTTCTGTGGAATCAAATTTTGTGATGAATAGTTATCATAGGATTGAATTCTGCAAACTTCAATATTCCTGGGAACATAAATTTTTCGTTTATGTTCTAAGTGATATTGATACGTAGATTGATTGAAAAGTCTGCTCTTGTGATTCAGATGTTGATAAATAGTTCTTCCAGTTGGACTTTCCCTTATAATGTTAGTGGTTGTTCCCTGATTTCCTTCAGGCGCTGTTGTTGTTGAGTTGGCTACTGAATCAATATTTGGAATGTCCATAGTTTGAATTGCAATTTCTGCATGTGTCTTCACTTCAGTGGGTTTATCCTTTGCTTGAGTTACGATTTTGATTGGATCGGTATTTGTTTCTTTATCTTCAACTTGGATTGAAACGACTAGAGACTTCAATACTTCTTTTCCAAGTTGTTCTAAATTGTCATTTAGTGACTTTTTGTCACTTTTTAGTTTCTTTATTTGCGTAAGAAGGGCTTGGTTATGATTCCTTAAGTGTAAAAGCTCTTCGTTTTCTGAATCATTGACTTTGTCTTTGATATCCTTCTCTTTATCTTTTATACTTTGATTTGTTCTAATAAATTTTTATTAAGGTTCTTTAGGTGTGAATTTTCCTCTTCCTTCTCTGATAGACTTTTGTTGAGCTTTTGGTCGAAACATACTTTTTCTTGTTTTAGTCTCTATTTCTTAACCTTAGATTTCCTGATTTGTTCAAGTAACTTTTGATTATGGTCCCTTAGGCGCAAAACTTCCTTGTCTTTTTCTTTTGACTTATTGTAAAAGATGTCTTCGAGATTTTTATATTTCTTTTCTGATGCTTCTTTCTTTTGTTGAAGTTTTGTGATTGCTTATTTTAATCTTTTAATTTGTGTCTTAGAGTTATTTTGATATTCTTCCAAAGCAAACAATCTTCAACATTTTGGACAAGGTATTGCACGGTTTTTAAAAATCGATAAACACTGATCTTTTGTTCGACAAAATGGACAGTTGGTCCAAAATGTAGAGTTTCGTATGGAATCTGTAGTTTCTTTGTTCGAATTAGACTCCATTCTCTTTTCTCTCTCTTTTTTTTGAATAAGCCCTTGGAACTTATTATTCCTTTTTTTACCCTAATAAATTTGCTACTCCTCGTAATGTTTACTTAAGGTTTGATACCCATATAAATTACCTAATGAGTTTAGAAATATAGTATTATATTTCTCTTTTATCCTAGTGTATATTTTTGAATATGCAACTTTCCCTTAATAAAATTTTAACCTTATCCCAGTGCCTTTTTTATTTCTCTTTTTTAATACCTTTTTAAAAAAGTCACTTAGGGGTCACAAATTTGGAACTTAGTTTTGATTTTTATAAACCTTGACCTTGATTTAAACTTATCCTTCAACCGTGACCACTTGCAGCTGTACAAACGAAGGGACACAATGATATGGCCGTACAACGATACAGACAATCAATGCCCTTATTTTCTTTTGAAATGTTCTCATAACAATGAAATTTCTGCAATAGTATTCACACAAACGCTAATTGTATATAACAAACTCCACTGTATGGACACGTTTTTTTGGGAAGACTCCTAAGAATACGATCGTGATTCAAATTTAACAGCGCAACACCTCAATCATTGCAGCTGGTTTGTTCATTCGAGCAAAGTAAAAGCAACTTGGCAAAGACGACAACGACTGCTGTTGTAGCTGATGGCGAATATAGACAATGGCAATGATGTTTGAAACTAGTGGTAGAGTACAAATGGCATAAGCCTTTTTTTCTACCTCTTTTCTCTTGGCCGAATATGGTAGTAGCAACAACAATTGGCAGCAAAATCGAGATACCAATGACAATGTTTGGCAGTGGAAGTGTTGGGGGTGGAGTGAAGATCAGCGAGGGATGGCGGTGGCTAGCAAGTTACAGTGGCAACGTCCTTTGTGGGGTCAGATGACGACTGTGCTTGTTGCAGTAGTGACGTGGATGAGGGTTGGTTGTAGCGGAGTCGTAGTGGCTTGATGGAATGTAGATGTGGTCTGAGTCGTCGACGGTTTTTGCGACGGCTGACAATATCTATCCTCTGCTGTGTATTGCAGTGTTTCGGTGGTGGGTCAGTAATTTGCATAATTGCAAAACTGCAGCTTGCTATCGGTGGCCGACAGTAGTTGTGGATGAACTCAGGTAACACAGGTAAGTTGTGCTTTTTTTGGGTATTTAATTTATTTATTATTATTAATTTTTTTCTTTAATTCTATTATATATATATTTATTTTATTTTATTTATTTTTTGATTTTTTTCCCAATTTTATTTTAATTTTTTTTTTAATATTATGTTGATTTTTTTTTTCTTTTTTCTTTTTTAAATTGTAATTTTTTTAAATAACCTTTTTTTTTGACTCCTTTATTTTATAATTCTTTTTATATAACTTTCTTTCTTCTTTTTTTAATGACTAATGGCTTGATGACAAATCTGGCAAAATGGAGAATCTCCAAGATTGGTGTAACGAAACGCCTAAATCATGACGACAATAAGGTTGATGGCCAAAGGCCAGATCAGACGTGGCTCTGATACCAATGTAATGACCAAAAGTAATATACATAGTGAAAATCTTTAAAATACTTCAAAGATGTAAATATCCATTATAAGACATGTAACCGTATATTGAATATTGTATAAGAATTGATATAAGATTACAAATGAGAATGAAGGCTTGCTTATACACCCTAGGCAGATACCCTTTCGTAAATGGTCATGTCTCTTAAGACACGCCTCTTCATTACTAACTAACTAACTTTTAGCTAATTAAGTATTATTTATTATATTTTATATTTACAATATTATTTTTATATGAATTATATTCATAACCCCTCCACATTCTACAATCATCATCCAAGAAAGCAAAAAGAAGCATTGCCATCATCATCAAAGGAATCAAGGACGTCTCCCTCTCTTGAAAAAGAAGCACTATCATCTTTGAAGAAGGAAGACATCTTCAAGAAAGCAATCATCATCAAAAAGGGTTCTTCAATCATCAATGCCATCAAGAAGACATCATGTTGAAGATATCATCTATAAAAGGAGGATCTTCACTTGACAAGTAAGTATTTTCTATTTATGTCTGCATCTACTATCAATATGACTTCATTCTGGAAGGAGAGCAACAAATTGTTTGGGTCATCAAATTTTCTTTCATGGAAAAAATTGGTAGATTTGATCCTCATAGAGAATGAAGTTATTGAATATGTTAAGGGTTCAATCTCCAAAGCATTTCAAGAGCAAGCTCAAGCACTATCAAAGTATATGAAGGGGGAAATAAGGGCTCCAAGACTCCTCACAGAATCAATCAGGATTCCCTCATCCCTTGTGTATCAAAGCTGGAGAAATGAAGGATATCTATGAAAAGTTGGTAGAATTGTTTTCCGTAAGCACTGCAGTAGAAGTTATATCATTGACAACCGAGCTATACGAGATGAAGGTATCAAAGGAAGAAGGGATAACCTCATACCCTATGAGTGTGTCATAAATAAGAGATCAACTTCAAGAACTAGGAGACATAATGTTTGATAAAGAAATGGCCATCGTTGTGATGAATGGGGCAACTTTGTATCAATTATCTATGGAAAGAAGGAAGCCGCTCCATTCAATAAACTTTGGTCATTCTGTAAAATTGAAGAAACTAGTTTGAAGGCATAAAGTGGTGTTGGATCAAATGAACAAGTTCAAGCTTACGATGCCATGGCCAGGAGAAAAGGAAAGTTTGGAAAGTTTGATCCTTGGAAAAAGAAGAAGATCGATATGTCAAAGATAGATTGCTATGAGTGTAATGAATACAAGCACTTTAAAAGGAATTGTCCCAAACTCAAGAAGGACAACAAGAAGAGAAAGGAAAGAAATGCAGCCCATGTTACCGCAGAAGGGGAAGAATCAGAAAAGAAGAAATTGAAGTAGGAGGAAGTGAAATATCTCTACTATGACTGAGATAATCTCCTTCACTTAGTTCTTTTCAGTTATAAAAAAGAATAGAAAGCATCACAAGTATGATAGGATGCATTATAGCAAGATAGAGATGACATCATCATAGAAGCTTGGAAGGATAGCTGAATTAGAGAGTCTACATGGTTATAACAGTCATCTCCATTGGAAGCATACAAGGACAATCGAAGTAACAATCTATCTGGTTGGAGGAAAGTCATCTAACAAGATAGAAAATAAAGAAATCGTCATACATCATCATCATTAGGAAGGAGTATTTGCAGAATGAGGATCATCAGGATACTCCATTGGAATCTTCATTAGAAGGTTCACCTCCATTAAGAAGAAGCAAGTGCCTCGCAGATAGTCCACATTCCACCTTGTGTGGGATCCGTTGGTATGGTATGATGACCAAGATGTGCAACATATCAAGTAACTTTCATCTTCAAGCAAGGAAAGGAAGCTGCTAGAAGGAGATCTATGTGACCAAAAGAAGGAAGAGGTATGTATATATTTGATAGATAAAGTCATGTCATATTGTTGCAGAAAGAATGGTTAAATGCTCTATCTCATGAGCATGATTGAAGAAGAAGAAACACTTCCATTAGAATGATGCTTGACGACATGTAGATAACGTGCTTTGAACTCTTCTACATATTGATAAAATTAAATCAACATAATATGACCTCATGTAGAATATGAGGTGGTTGGCAACTATGGTTCCTGTGATGAAGCAACTGTGTAAAAGTTCTTGGGGAAGCAATATGTGAAGAAAAGAAGAAGAGATCGTGAAAGATGCAACTATAATAACGTAAGATAAGATAAATGATCATCATCTGATAACTAGAAGAATAAGCTATAACATCTCCATGGAAGAAGTTATGGAGCCCCTGATATGTATATTACAAAAGAAGGATCTTGGTCATGAATGTCTTGGAGATGGATTCATACATGTGCAGGATGTTGATGTTGCAAGAAGCTGATGTCATGATGAAAGGCCATCATAGAATCTGGTTGGGTTGTTACAGAGCTGCTGAAAGAGGGTTGTAGAAATCACCTACAACTAGTACTCGTGAGATTGGATGTAAGATCTTGAAAGAACCATGACTTGGAAGAGGTAGTTGTATGAAGGATGGCCAGATCTGGACTAAAAGATCACTTTCTGATGAAGACAAGGATGACATGACTATTGGTTCAACTCTATGTCTTGTTGAATATAAATTGATGTAGAAGATGTCCGATGTGCTACGAAGTAATGATGAAGAAGGCTCCATAATGAAGATGATGAAGTTCATGATATGATGCAGAAAGAGGAGCCCTACTAGCCGCTGATAGTACAATGATCTCCCACCAAGGAAGTTGATAGCTACTGATGATAACAACTCCTTGATTAAGAGGGAGCTTGGGCAAGTCCCTAGTTAAGAGGGAGCTAGTGTATATTCCTTTTATAGGAATGAGTATATCCTCCCTAGTTGAGAGGGAGAGATAGACACATCATTATTTTCTTCATGTTATGAAGAAAGAATGGACGATTGGGTAAATATCTGGTTTCCGATACTCTTTGAGGATGTGGTAGGGAATCCAGTAGGTAAGAGTAGTCAAAGAGGAAATTCCTCGAGGATGTGTTAATCCAAGACATGAATTGTCCTAAAAGGACATACCTTGTGAACATCCATGTGGGGTATGTTCCCTAAGAGACAATGATGATAGTGTCTATCAGTCATTTTCTCGCTAGCAGTGTGTCAGGCCTTGCAATGTGACAATGTTGTTTGGTATGATGAGATGCAATGAGATAAGCTGAATTAATAGCTTATGAGATGGCTTACCAATCTGACTCTTCTTATGAGAATTCTTCAGTATAAAAATGTCCAAGTACCATGTAGGTATTATGAATACCTCCCTAGTTAAGAGGGAGTGTTGAAATGTGTAACTAGATTTGGTCTTCATAATGTCTTTTGTAATTATGATTTTATATATTTGATATTAAAGAGAAGAAATTTATTATTGTCATTTTTGATGCACAGGTTTCATGCTCAAGGTAAATTTATTAATAGGTTAAGCACCCATTGAGTGCTTTTAGGTTTGTCAAAGAATCATGAAGTCAAAAGTAATTGTCATACATGTAAGACCCCTTTGGGCATGTTGTATCTTGTAAATAATTTTTTTATAAAGTCAAAAGTGTCATAAAGACCCTCCAAGACCTTGTCAAACAAGTCAGCCTACAAGAAGGATCGAGTTGGCCTCATCGACAACAATTCGACCTCCTTAGAAGCCTATATATAAGAAGGAATTGAACCTCATTTGGAGACAATGCAAGCAAGTTCGATCTCTAGAAGAAAGAAGCAGTAAGACAGAAAGAAAGGACAAAGATCAAGGATAACAAGAAAAGCAAGATCAGAGTTTTGGACCTCTCTCTCTCTCTCTCTCTCTCTCTCGTGTTAGGGTTTCTAAAATAGTTGCTAGAACGAAATTGCAGAAGTTACTAGACAAGTCGAAGTTGCAGAAGAAGTTGTTGGTGAAGTCAAAATTGCAGAAGTTGCTGGGGAAGTTGAAATTGCAGAAGTTGCTGGGTCAAAGTTGTTGGGTCGAAGTTGCTGGGTCGAAGTTGCTGGGTCAAAGTTATTGGGTCGAAATTGGTGGAAGTTGCTAGGTTAAAGTAGCTAGAAAGAAAAGTTCATTAAGAACGAAAAGCTTTACTTGGCCTTGGAGGGGTCTTTGACAAAGGTCTTAGGTGTTGGAATTTGTCATTTGAACATTCTAGAAGAAGAGAAGAATTTTTGTGGGTTTTCCTCTCAAGAGGAGAGGTTTTGGCCCTAGCTTCCAACCTACATTTTATGTCCTCTGGTCTAATTTATCTTCATAGTTTGGTAGTTGTTTGATGATAAGAACACTAATAATAATCAAGTGAAAGAAGAAACTAATCAAGTTAAGTACAAATGAGTCACAAGCAATTATCAAGGTAAGAGAAATCACATAATTTAGTTGCCCCCATATTTCTCAACACTCCGAACTTGCTTTTCCAAACCCAAAATGCCTATTGGAAACTGCCACATGTTCTAGTAGTTACCAACAATACAACTGAGGACCAAACATGTTTGCACAACTCCCCTGCAACCGATGAATAACCCAGACAATTCTCATACACATGCAACTAGGAAGAAGGGTTGAGAAAAATGTACTTTCATTTGGATTTGTATTAGATGTCTTCAATGTTGATGTTTGTAGCATTGAAAGGTTTTCTACATAGGTTGTGTCTATAGCATGCAGAAGAGAGTCCTCTTTAGGTGCTTGTTCGAGAGGAACAAGTTTTTTGATTTCTTTCCTAAGTTTTTGTTAAGAATGTAAATAATTAATAATTGATAATTATTTACATTCATAACATTTAATAAAAAGAGAAAATAAAGTACACACACACACACATATTTATTTCATGGAAAATCAGGATAGGTCCACCTAAAGAGACCTCACCCCCCGACTAAACTAATCTGAGCCTAACCCCAAGGGCATCGAGGAGAATTGAACCCGTGACCTCCCAATGGCAAAGTGCTTTAGCAATGTGACCTCGAACAATTGAGCTAATCCTCAGGGCTAAAAAAATAAAATTGACTTTATATATATAAATATATATATATTAAAAAAAGAAGAAGTTTGCAGTTGACCAACCGTCGATTGGCTGCCACTGGCACCGTCATTGCACTATGTACGAAACACAAGCGCACTGTTCGTATTTGCTCTGTGATTTGTCAGCCAAACTCGCAGTCGTCGTTGTATTTTAGTTACCACATGACAAGAAAAATCAAGAATTGAATTGTTGTACTCTTCGATAGTTGCCACCCCTTTTGTATTTCTATTGTCGTTGTATCAGAGCTCCGCCTTGCTCCATTGATACACATCTGTCACCAAGCCAACCGTGCCTATCATATTTCCATCCATACCAATTATTACAATCTCAACTACCATTAGTATACTATTAGTACTAACGTTTGTACGCTATCTAAAATCAATTAGAGTGATTGTACAAATCCGAATAAAGGCTTAAGCAAATAATTAAAGCGTTAAAAGAAGTCAAGTGAAAACAAAAAGATGCATTCCATAAGGAACCTTGGTTTCTTTTCAAAATGTCCTTTTTGTTTAAAGAGATATCCTAATTGTCGAGATTCATTTAGAAATGAAAATGTTGTCTGCACAAAATGTGACAAATTTTTTACTTTAGTTGAATATCAAAGCGATGAACAAAAACAATCGTTAGAAGGAGATATGAAGTTTCATGAAGGGATAAAACAATTAATAATGACACTTGAGTGACAAAATATGGAGTTTAATAAAGAATCTGTGGCTCAAGAATTGAAGAAAACTGAATCCAACTTGTAAGTTGAACACCCAACATCGCTCCTATAGGACGATGTAATTTAGTGTATTGAGAAGTTGTAGTTGGAAGATCAAGAGAATTCACAAATTAAAAATTAAGACGACAAAATAACCAAATTTCAATGAAACAAGAAGGCATCAAAACATAAATATAAAGATCTTGAGTATATGCATTATAAGGAAGTAATAAGAAAAGACGAAGAAATTTCTTGCCTCAGGGACCACAGTGAAAAAAATACTTACACGAGTCAAGAAGGCTAAGGTCATAAATAAAGAACTCAAGAAGCACTTATTAGAAGAAGAAGAAAACTTATGCTTAAAGAACCTTAGTCAAAGGTTATTAGAACAAATCAAAAGTTTGAAAGATGAGGAGAATGACACTAAGAATAAAGTCAACAATCTAAAAACGAAGAACTTTCATGTCTAAAGAATCATAATTACAACCTACTTATGCAAATAAAGAAGCTTAAGAGTGATAAGAAGTTCCTAAACTCCAAGTTAGAACAACTTATTCAAGAAGAAGCATCAAAATCTTCAAATGTGGAATTTCAAGTAGAAGAAAAGGGAACAAACACTGATCTAGATAAAATCGCAATTTAGAAAAAGTCAAATCCAACTGAAGTGAAGACGTTCATAAAGGTGTTAATTCAAACGACAAAAATTTCAAGTGAAAATCTAGGAATGAACGAAGCAACTTCTGTTCCTGAATGAAGTTAGATACTTCAAGTAGATTAGGAAATCGCCACAAATAGGATAAAGAGAAATCAAATCACAAACACCTGAATCATAAAAGTAGACATCTCAACCAATCTACAAATCCATATCGCTCAGATTAGAAACAAGTGACTTATATTCCAAAGAATATCCATGTCACTGTAATCAAGTCTTGTGATAATAATTCATCTCAAGTTTCCAGTAATTGCAAGATTCCACATAAGATTATTTCGGGATGGCTAGATCATTTTACTATGTGATGATTTTATACCACACTTAGAAGTTCATATCGTCTTGTATCATCAAAGATGATAGTTCCACAAGGTGAGGAGATGAAGAGACATTATGAGACAAAAAAAATATCAAGCATTTAAATTAGTAAACCTTGAGGACAAAGCTTTTCTAAAGGGGAAAGCAATGTTATGAATGTAAATAATTAATAATTAACAATGATTAATATACTCATAATAATCCTTTTACTTAAATTTGTAACATTACCATGAAATGACTCAGGATGTTTGAGAGCGGTTCGGATATCATTGGATTTCATATGAAGAAAGTAGAATTTTAGATCTCACTCCAAATCTAGCAGCCTTTTCAATTTTTCAGGATTTCAATATTGGGGGGATTGCAATGTTTCCATTGGATTTTGTCATGTACTAGCGTATGGAACTCATATTTAATCAAGAGCAACAAGCCTTGTATGTACCTTGATGTTAGTGACATTGGTTGTCGAACTCCTCTATCATGACCCTACTCAAAATGTACCCATCACTCAAACAAAATCTTGACTTGACATGCTACATTTTCTCTATCTTATGTTAATACTTAAAGGGTGATATTAATGACAAAGATCCCAAGATAGGCAATGGTTTTGATGATATGTAGGTATTTGTTATAGCATGATTTTTTTGGATGCTAGAGGCCATCTAGATGTTGATTTTGGGTAGCATTGGATGTGCTCTAACTTTGAAATTTTGTGGAGGGGCTAGAACACATGAGATCTTCAGAACCTAGAAATCATTAGGAGAATTTCCACCCGGATGAGGAGTTATTAAAATAATTAATATTTTTAATGTGTTCCTAAGTCTAAACATAGGAAAATAAAAATATTAATGGGTATTAATAAGAATATGGGTGAGAAACTTCTAAGTGACGAGGATCAAGTCTGTTTTAATCTTAAGCGTCGATTAGGGACTTAATCTTGGCCGTTGATTCATCAATAGGAAAAGTATAAGAGGAGGCTTGAGGGTCAGTTGGAGATACATTAGAGAGATCAAAGAGTTCAATTTTTCTGGGGCGTGGTTTGCTGAGAAAACCTAGCTAGTGATCTACGTTGTAGTGAGAGGGGTAGTTCGGCAGAACAACACTAGAAGAGACAGCGCAACTCCAGAGAGGGTGACATAGAAGCCAGAGGGGCTGGCACAGTCATTTAGAGGCAACGATGGGGTTTTTGTGAGGCAGAGAGAGCAACTGCTCAACATATCGATTTCTGAGCAAGGAAGGTTCACTGAGAGGGTGACACAACTCTTAGAGGAGGTGACACAATTCCAACACAACGCTTGGAGCAACCATCGCTGCCCAGCACTGGGAACAACATTGTCATTTGTTTGGTTTGATCATCTAGTTGTTGGATTTGCCAAAATATCTGTCTCCAAATAGAGGTACTTCTGCTAGGTCTATTCTCTGTTGGGTGAGCTGGCTTTGGCACCCTAGTTGTATTCATAGATCTACTTAATAATACAAACCCTCTATATGCTGCACCGATTTTCTCGAATTGGGTTTTCCCGGGGATGATTGTCCAAAAATAATGGTGTGCCTTGTGTGATTGTCTCATTTCATTTCATTTTGATGATCTGTATGTATGTGTAGTCTGCAATAGTGTTTTCATCGCTGTTTAAATAATTAAATAACTCGTTGAGTGTAAAGAACAAGTAGGAGATGATAAACCAGTGATTGCAGTAGGAGTTCTAATGTGTAGATTCATAAATTCTGACATGGTATCAGAGTGTTGCAGATCATAGGACACTGAAGCCGTCAGTTGAGAGATCCAACAAATCTGCTGCAGAGAGGCAACTGTCCTGAGTGACAACGTTGTTTTAGAGCCAAAAGAACAACTGGAGAAGTGACACGGTGCCAAAGGAGTGATGCAGAGTCTCATGTAGTGCCTGCATCAGCATTTCGAGCCTGTAGAGGGTGACATAGATCCAAAGAGGAGCCCACGCAGTGATTGCGTCAGCTATCTGGGCTAGTGCAGAGCCTGAAAGGTTCGAATCAGCCAGTTGCTGGGGTTGGAGGAGCAATGTAGATTCGTTTTGAGGAGCTAGTGGGGCACTGTTTTTATTGGTGTAGAACAATGTCTGTGGAGACAGAGCCGAGGTAGAGGGAGTCACTGCCTTGACATATTTCTAGCCAAAGAAATCTAGATCCAGGTTGCAGTAGCAAATGAGGATTGGAGAAGAGTGATTCGACATTTGGCTGGAGGATTTCTGAGAAGGAAATCAAGACTCAGAGGGAGTCTAGAGGAGCTTGTTCCTTAGAGTGTTTTTTGCGCCAATGAAATCCAAATCCAAGTCTTGCTAGATTGACAATAGGAGAGGGAGAAGAGAACTAGTCCTATTTTTGAGCAGAGATGCAATGAATGGGTTGAGGGATCAGGATAGATTGGATGGAGCATCCAATTTTGTCATTTGGAAGGCCAGGATCCTGGAAATCCTAGACAAACATCGCATCAAGCACTATGCCTTGAAGGTAGTTGCTGTTCTGGCTAACACTGATCTATTAAAGAAGTATGAGGAGGCCCAGGCTAAGGCCAAGTGCATGATCTTAGACGGGGTCAAAGATCATGTAGTACCACACATTACTGAGAAGGACACAACAAGGGAGATGTGGGAGGCACTGACCACCTTGTACCAAGGCTCTTCTGTCCAACGGAAGATGCTATTAAAAAATTAGCTGCGACAGTATCAGATGCAGAAGGGAGAGGAGATTGATCCCTTCCTTCTTAGGTTGTAAGGGATTTGCGACCAGTTGACTTCCGTGGGGTCTACACCAAATCCTGAGTTCATGGTTAGGACTGCCCTAAATGCAGTCACTGAGGACTAGGAGACTTTTGTCCAAAGGATCTTGGGTAGAGCGACTCTCTTGAGTTGGGAGGAGATGTGGGCAGCTCTTCGACAAGAAGAGCTCAGGAGGTTGACCAAGACAAGGAGTAGCGACAAGGGAGCCCAGGTCAAGAAGGAGGATGAGGAGGATGCAACTCTCGCATTATCGGGACAAGAAGAGTGACAAAAGAGAAAGAAGAAGGACATAACCAAGGTCAGAAGCTTCAATTGTGGGGAACTGGGAAATTATGCCATTCAGTGCCCCCGAAAGAAGGACAAGGGGGAGGCTTTTGACTCAAAGGCTGCTCCAGCGAACGCTGACAAGGAAGGCGAGGATGACGATTGTGCCATGAGTGATCATGCGCCTTTGGAGAAGAGGTGGGCCGGCATGGAGTTGTAGTCAAGAGGACTACAAGCGGGCAGGATCCTTGAGGTGCCCAAACACTTGGATCACTTACGACTACGAGAGCCCTTAACGACAGTAGCATAATGACTGGTGTTGGTTAGAGCAAGGTGTGATGGAGCAAGAGTGGCAGAGCTAGAGTGCCAAAGTCTGAAGCAGCGCAATGGATGTTGTAGCAGTGCAAGAGGCACAGAGCAGTTTGCAGCAACACAGTAGCAGCAGAGGGTTAGCATAGATTGGCAACAAAAGTAGCTTCAGCATCACGAGGCATCCATACTGACCAGCATGTCAGAGTTTGGGTGAGTTGTTCAATTATGTACTTCTCAGTAACTGAGTTGCAATGCGACAATTAGCAGTGGTAGTTCTATGGGCAGCATGATGCAACATATTGAGAGGGAGTTGTAGTACAGATGTAGCAGTGACAGTGTCAGAGTCATGGGTAGTCGTACAAGAAGCAACAGTGTAGTGGATGAAGGGAAGCAGGCCAAGCATTAGCAACACAGAGGACCGATGCAGTGGATCAATGTGGTACTTTTATTGAGAAGTGTTACTAGAGCACATTCCTCGCTAAGAGGGAGTGTTGATTTTGGGTAGCACCGGATGTGCTCTAGCTCCGAAATTTTTTGGAGGCGCTAGAACACATGAGATTTCTAGAACCCAGAAATCGTTTGGAAAAATTCCCACCCGGATGAGGAGTTATTAAAATAATTAATATTTCTAATGGGTTCTATTAATGGGTATTAATAAGAATATGGGTGAGAAACTTCTAAGTGATGAGGATCAAGTTTGTTTTAATCTTAGTCGTTGATTAAGGACTTAATCTCAAATGTTGATTTATCAACAGGAAAAGTATAAGAGGAGGTTTGAGGGTCAGTTGGAGATACATCGGAGAGATCAAAGAGTTCGATTTTTCTAGGGCGTGATTTGTTGAGAAAATCGACCTAGTGATTTGAGTTGCAGTGAGAGGGGCAGTTCAGCAGAGGGACTTCAGTCCAAGGGTGAGAATACATAGCAGAGAGGCAAAGCAACACTAGAAGAGACAACGCAACTCTAGAGAGGGTGACACAGAAGACAAAGGGGCTGACACAGTCATTTAGAGGCAGCGTTGGGGTTTCTGTGAGGCGGTGAGAGCATCAATTCAGCGTATCAATTTATGAGCAAGGAAGGATCATTGGGAGGGTGACACAACTCCTAGAGGAGGTGACGCAGTTCCAGCACAGAGCTTGGAGCAGCCATCGATGCCCAACACTGGGAACAACATTGTCATCTGTGGGGTTTGATCATCGAGTTGATGGATTTGCCAAAATATCTGTCTCCGGATAGAGGTACTTCTGCCAAGTCTATTCTCTGTTGGGTGAGACAGATTTGGCACCCTAGTTGTATTCAGAAATATGCTTTATAATACAAACCCTCTATATGCTGCACCGGTTTCCCGAATTGGGTTTTTCTGGGGATGATTGTCCAAAAATAATGGTGTCTCTTGTGTGATTGTCTCATTTCATTTCAGTTCATGATCAGTATGTATGTGTAGTTTGCAATAGTGTTTTCATTGCTGTTTAAATAATTAAATAACTTGTTGAATATAAAGAACAAGTAGGAGATGATAAACCAGTGATTGCAGTAGGATTTTTGATGTGTAGATTCATAAATTATCACATTAGATACTATTTGTTGATGTATTTTCAGTTCAGAGATAGATTGCACTCGATGCTATTATGGTCATGTGCACCCTTACATGCTATACAAATGAGAACTTGTAATTTGGGTATCTGTGGTTGATGAAGATTATAACTACTAGATGAATGATGTTATATATTTTAATCCATGTTTTTATGTTTTTTTATCACTAATTCATCATTCTACACGTTTTTGTTGACATATATGTTTTTGTTGACAGGTTTTAGTTCCCAATGCTTGTTTCCTGTCTATAGGTAATTCAATTTTATCCATCTTTTAGGAACACATGGAAACTTGTGTGGTATGCTCATAATTGCAACTGTATTAGAAATTCATTCATTGATGTTTGTGAGTATGACCATTCACTATAGTAAACCCTTAAAGAGAATATTTTTAATGCACTCTGCATTTAAGCTCTATAGCCTGCTATCCTCATCTGGTGCAGATTGTGAAAATTCCAATACCAGAATCCTACTGTAGCAACTAGAAATTATGCCCCTAATTGTTAATTTAAGTTAACAATTTATTTACTGTTTGCTACAATAAATATATAATAAATCAATTTGCAATCTACACAAATAAAACTACGGAAGGATGAATGCTAGAAGAAATGCTAGCACACACACATAAAAAATAACACCGTTATTTTTGGACAAAAGTCCCCAGAAAAACCCAACTTGGGAAAACCGGTGCAATAGATGAGGGTTTTAATATTATGCAACAGTGAAAAATTTGAGTACAATTTGGATGCCTTAAACTGGCAATCCATAGCAAGAAAATCTGGGCAAAATACTGAAGGGAATTTCCCTTTTTCC
Organism: Pinus taeda; assembly: GCA_000404065.3. Taxonomy (NCBI): domain Eukaryota; kingdom Viridiplantae; phylum Streptophyta; class Pinopsida; order Pinales; family Pinaceae; genus Pinus; species Pinus taeda. The sequence continues at coordinate 139,014 of APFE031504498.1, read as the reverse complement.
ATAAGCAATCTCTAGCACGACTCCTTAAAAAAACTCAGCCTCCAGACCCTAATGTGAGCCTCTCTTGTGCTGTCTCTACGTTGTCTGTCACACATGTGGCTTGAAACTACCATTAATGAAGTCGTTCTACCTCTAGCTGTTGAGGGAATCGTCTCTTCGGCGTTTGGAACCTCTGCTTGACCTTTGGAACTGAGGACGATTTTTCCTCACTAGCAAATTGATCTGCTTGCTGAAGCTACTGCGTAGAGCCTTTTCGCTTCCTCTATGGGTTAAACAAGTCCCTCTTGCTGCTGCCTCTCTCGATCTTGAAATCTTTCTTCCGAATCACTATCTATGCCCATCTCACACTGCTTTGATCTCTTGCTCTCTCTTTGACAACTGACTACTGCTACTCTGGAAATCTATTTGCTCATAAATCAAACCTCACAAGTATCCTCTCCATCACCACATTGAGCTTCTCTTATAATCCTCTTTTGGAGCACCGACGACCAAGAATAAAACTTAATCAATGGCTAGGATCATCTCTGGATCGATTTGTGTGAGTTTCTAGATCATTCACCCCTTGAATTAATTAATACTGATTAATTAACCATATTCCCTAAGTTTAGACTTAGGAAATATTTAAAAATTGGTTAATAATCTAATTAAGTTATTTCTAGGCAGAATTTCCAGAAACGATTTTTGGGTTTTGGATATTTCATGTATTCTAGTCTCTCCACAAAATTTCAAGGCTAGCACACATTCGATGCTAAACTCTCCCTCTTAGCGAGGCATGTGTTCTAGTGTTACTGCATACCCTGTAGCAACATCTTGTCTCTGCTTCATCTCCTGTTACGCTGCTGATGTCTGGCCATACTACCCATCAACCACTGCGCAACTCTGATATACACTGCATCTATGCTGCTGCTGAACTGTTGCCAACATTGCATCTGCACTACAATTCCCTCTCATTTGTTGATGTTGCAATTGCAACATTTGCAACTGAAAAGCATCCAAAATACTGAATCAGCTGTGATCAGTATGATGCATCTGTCTCCCGAGTCTTTGACTACCACTAGCATTTGCACTCTCATTGAAGAATCTGCGCTGCTGCTGACTCTGCTCTACGCCAACTGCACTGCTTCCAACTCTGCACTATGCTCCTTAGCATCTGACTGCTACTAATCTCTGCAACTGTCACTCGGTCTTGGACTGCGTCTATTGCCAATGTTCCACCTCGCTACTGAGCATTGTGGGCCACTGTAGCAAGGTATTGATCCATGAGGTGGACTCCTTAAGGATCCTGCCCAACTGTAGTGCTCTCGGGCTACAACACCAAGTCACCCCACCTCACTCCTGGAACTATATCGACAAACATAGTGAAGTCTTCCTCTAGCCTAGAGGAAAGCCTATCAATCTTTGCTGAAGCTGCCTGCTGGTCCTGCTTCTCTTCCTTGTCCTTCTTCCTGAGAGGACACTAGGTACTGTGGTGACCAAGCTCACCACATCTAAAGCACTTGACCTTCGACATGTCCTTCTTCTTCCTTTTCTCCCCCTGTCCCTGACTGGGACCCTTCGATGCACAGGCCACATTCTCCTCTTCCTTCACCTGCTTCGATCCATTGCTATTTCCACTAATGGAGTTCTTCAATAGAGCTCGTCTCAACAACTCCTGCTGCAAATCGTCTCACATCTTGTCTTACTTTGGCAAGGTATCTCTGCCCAAGATACTTTGGACGAATCCCTGCCACTCCTCTGAGACACTGTTGAGTGCCAATCGTACTAGCTCTGTGGGTTGAGGGACTGCCCCAACAACTGCAAGCTTGTCCTAAATTTCCTGAATCTTGGTGAGGAAGGGGTCTATGCCTTCCCCTTTCTGCATCCTAACACACCCTAACTTCTCCTCTAGGTACATCTTTTACTGCTCAGAAGTACCTTGGTATAGCATAGAGAGAGCATCCCACATCTCTTTGGCAATATCTTTTCCAGCTATGTGTGAAACCACAGGATCCCGAACTCCATCTAGGATCAAATGTTTTGCCTGTGCCATCTCCTTCTTGTACTCTTTCAATTGATCTGCATCCGTGGGAACTACTATCATTGCATCGATATATGTTTTCAGGCCAAACTCATTTAGAAGGAAGGACATCCTTGCCTTCCAAATGACATAGTTGGAAGCCCCATCCAACCTCTCCTAATCACGAAGCCCAACAATGCCATCTCAACAAAATGTCGAAAATCTCCTCTTTCCTTCTGCTCAGCTACTGCTCTGCTATTCACACTCCCTTTTGGAGTGAGAAGATCTGCTTACAACGACTGATAATTTGCAGGGAAAAAAGCGAACTTCCCGAGACAAGAAGTTCCCTGAGGAAAATGTTCCCTTTGTGTGTGCTCTTCTTCCTTCCACTTGACACTGGCTCTGTTCTAGTAAACTGCTGCAAAAACCACTACGTCTAGCTAGAGATTCGCTCAACAAAAAATCTGGGCTGCTCCCTCTGCGTCTGGAATTACTCGATCTAGTAGGATCAAGTTTTTTTTGCCCCACTCAGGAAAATTGAACCCGCACAAGTAACTTGACCTCCTGACAGAATGACTGCGCTGCCCTTGGGAATTACGGCTTGTTGCCCACAATGAGCAACGAAATTCCTTCTCTTCGCCTCTGAGCTCTCCGACTGATCATCTAGGCTTTGATACCATGTCAAAATTCCAATACCAGAATCCTATTGCAGCAATTGGAAATTATTCTCCTAATTGTTAATTTAATTTAACAATTTATTTATTGTTTGCTACAACAAATACTGAATAAATCAAATTACAATCTACACAAATAAAACTGTGGAAGAATAAACACTGGAAGAAATGCTAGCACACACATAAAAAATAACACGGTTACTTTTAGACAAAAGTCTTCGGAAAAACCCAACTTGGGAAAACTAGGGCAGCAGATGAGGGTTTTAATGTTATGCAGCAGTGAAAAATCTGAGTACAATCTGGATGCCTCAAATTGACAATCCACAACAAGAAAATCTGGGCAAAATACTGAAGGTAATTTCCCTTCTTCCACAGGCAATCTCTGGCACAACTTGCCTTTAGAAAACTTGACCTCCAAACCCCAGTTCAAGCCTCTCCTATGTTGTCTCTGCGTTGTTTGCCACACATGTGGCTCGAAACTGCCATTGATGAAGTCGTTCTGCCTCTAGTTGCGGAGGGAATCATCTCTCCGGCCTTTTGGAACCTCTGCCAGGCCTCTGGAACTGAGAATGATTTTTCCTCACCAGCAAATCGATCTACTTGTTGAAGCTACTGAGCAGAGCCTTTGCGTTTCCTCTCTGGGATAACTCGTCCCTCTTGCTGCTGCCTCTCCGGATTTGGAAATCTTTCCTCCAGATGATTGTCTCTGCCCCTCTCAGACTGCTTCGATCTTTTGCTCTCTCTCCGGCAATTGACTGCTGCTACTCTGGAAATCGATTTGCTAAGAAATCGAACCTCACAAGTGTCCTCTCCATCACCACATCGAGCTTCTCTTATAATCCTTTGTTGGAGCACCAATGACCAAGATTAAAACATAATCAATGGCTAGGATCATCTTTGGATCGATCCGTGTGAGTTTCTAGACATTCACCCCTTGACTTAATTAATACTGATTAATTAACCATATTGCCTAAGTTTAGACTTAGGAAATATTTAAATACTGGTTAATAATCTAATTAAGTCATTTCTAGGTGGAATTTCTAGAAACGATTTTTGGGTTTTGGAGATCTCATGTATTTTAGGTTCTTTACAAAATTTCAATGCTAGAACACACCCGGTGCTACAAGAACTAACACAGATTAGCGATAAGTTCAAACTGTCATCTCGGATGGTCAATGAGTAGAGTGTGACAAACAAGGCGAATGAAAGTATTTCTTTCTAATTACAAGTTTGCTGTGAAGATTCTGGATTTACTGTTGGTCAATGGTCCCATGATATCCTTTGTAGACGTCTTTGTTGTAGGACAGCCTTGTTGTGTGATTCCTGTTTTGAAGACAGTTTTGATTTTGATTTTGAGATTGTAAAATTAAGGGATAAAATAAAACTCCATGCTTAATACGTACTCATATCCATGTGGCTTGGGAGGTTCACACCGGCCTATGGTGAAAATTTGAAGGTCTCTTGTGATATGTTATTCAGATAATTGTTCATCCATTCCTTTGGAAGGAGAGATGTTATCCGACTTTTGGAGGCTTCATAAAAGAATCCTGTAACATGCACTTCTATAGGTATTTGGATGACTTGGCTTGTCAAGGTTGTATGAACATTATGTTGCTTGGGAAGTATATTGATTATTCCTATTGTGGGGCTCTGTTGGAAATACTTTCCCTTATTGCTTGGTTAGAAGGGGAATGCTCTGTTTTTTGTGATGCACTATATATTTTTTAGTGTAACAGAAGTCTCAGGTTTCTTACTAAAATGGCATGCTTTATAAGCTTTTTGCCTTTACCTGACAGGATTTATATTGCTGTTTGGAGAAACCTTTATTTTAGCTGCCTTTCAACCTTTACAAAACTGTTCCTGGGCATGTACAATATTCTATATTTTGGTTCTTAAGTCATATGGGGGTAACTGGTGCAGAAGATAGCGTGGTACTTTTAGTTGGTGCCTTTCTAATCTATACTATCTGTTCTCAAAAACTTTTTCTCTTGCTGTTTTTTAGATAAGTATACTGGAAAATAAACTGACAGGGACAGGACTCTCTGCAACATGAGTAATCTGTTTGTAAATTTTTTATTGTAAGCAATGAGTTTGCATTATTGCTTTATTTAGCAAGAAGATATGTTTTTTATGACCATACAAGTATGCATTCTGCCCTGCAGTGAACGTGGTTACTTCAATGGATTACCCTTCTATCGTGTCATTAAACACTTTGTAATTCAAGTTGGAGATCCAAAGTTTGCTGGAAACAGGGAAGACTGGACTGTTGGTGGTCAGCTCAATGTTCAACTTGAGTTCAGGTTTGTATTGTCAGAATTTTTTAATTAATTGATCAAATTCGACTCTCAATTTATTATCTTTTATTATGTCAAATAGTAAGTTGGGCATGCCAAATTTTGTTTCCTGTTTTGTATAACTTATCACAGAATAGCACTGCAAGCCAGGATGCAAATGTTTATATCTTGACAAGAGAAGTCTTTATGCTGTACTTAGCTGCCGATTTGTGTATTATGTTGGCTGTTTTTGTCAGTAGGAAGTAATCTGGGTAGTTCTCTAGCTACTATATCTAATCCTATATAGTCTAATAAGCCTCTTCATTTTCTATTTCAATTGGAGGCCACTATTATACTCGTTATCTAGTTAAGGCATCTCAGTTCTTCTTTATTAGCTAATTAAGCTTCCCATCTGTCTATAAGAGGTGGATTTGTTAGCTACTGGTTTTTTAATCATAAGTGGATTGAGCTGAAAATTTGTTCATTCTCTGCAATCTTGTTATTGTACGGTTTTCAATGAATTTTATTTAGCTACTAGCTGTATAGCATTTTCTTCTTTTAAGAGAGCTAATAGTTTTATTTGTTTGGCTTGAGCTTTTAACCAGTCCAAAGCATGAAGCATTCATGCTGGGGACCTCCAAGTTGGAGGATCAGGGAGATGGATTTGAGCTTTTCATAACAACAGCACCCATTCCGGATTTAAACGATAAGCTTAATGTCTTTGGGCGTGTTATAAAAGGTCAAGATGTAGTTCAGGTACTGTCTCATTCACCGAGTTATCTTATGAGATTTCTAAGATTAGTCTATACACTATGGATCATATGACTGATTTCAATATATAGATACTCCTGACATATAAGCCAATATCAGACAATGCCCAAGTGTTCAGCATTTAGAGATAAATTACTACACTTGGGTGAATGTTTTCATAACTTTCTGATCATGAAATCTTGAATATTGAGAAAGATTAGTTACTAAACAGACAACATGCTTAATAGACCTGAGTTTTGCTGCCTATTTGTGTGCCCTGATAAGCTTAATGTCTTTGGGTGTGTTCTAAAAGGTGAAGACATATTGTAGGTACTGTCCCATTGACTGAGGTATATTTTGAGATTTCTAAGATTATTTTATACACTATGGATCATATTGCTGACAAATTAAAAATTGCTCTATAATCTATCATATTGAATTTACAGATGCTTCTGACATATATGTCAGTATCAGAAATGCCTGAGTGCTTGGAGTTTAAATATAGAATCTAGATTACTGAACTTGGGTGAATGTTTTCAGAACTTTCTGATCAGAAAATCTCGAATAATGACAAAGCTTAGTTACTAAACAGACAACAAACTGAATAGACCTGAGTCTTGATGCCTATTTGTCTGCCATGATAAGTTTAATGTCTTTGGGTGTTTTGTAAAAGGTCAAGATGTAGTTCAATTGATTGAGTTGTCCTTGGAGATTTCTAAGATTGATTTATACACTATGGAGTCATGGACCATATGGTTGCCAAATAAAAAAGGTTCTATCATATTCAATTTATAGATGCTCCTGAGATATAAACCAGTATCAGAATATGCCTGTGTGCTCGGAACTTAAAGATAGATTACTACACGTGGGTTAATATTTTAAGAACTTTCTGATCACAAAATCTCGAATAGTGACAAACGTTAGTTACTAAACAGACACCACACTGAATAGACCCAAGTATTGGTGCCTATTTTTGTGCTATGTAACCAGTTAGTTTCATTGATCTCCACATATATCAAACATTAGTTTGCCTCTAGCTATAAAATTAAGTGCTGTTCTATTTTATGCGTTCTTTTGGAAGCAGTATCTAAAATTATTTTTTCTATTTTACATTTTCTGTACTATTGCCTTATTAATTTTCGGTAGATGTCAGAAGGGTGGATTTCAAAACTGTATTCCACATTATTTTAGGTATATTTCATTTATGCAGATTTGTAATTCATCCACTGTTTGGGTATGCCTGGACTCTATATTAGCATGGGGCATGTGCTCCATGCGTTTTCCTATCTCCAAAGAAAATGACGAGATGTCACCCCTTTTGCATGATGACTGTTTGAAGGGGAGGGGCATGTTAAGTCCCTAACCATCATTTTTATTCATTATCACTACATTAATTCATTTTATGATGGCTTGTAATTTTGTTTTTCTCTGAAGAAAATATCTTTATAACTTTATGGGTCTGTCCATAGCTGGACTAGCTTGAACTCCTTTCGAAAACAAAACAATTTGAGGCTGAAGGGACCTTGCCTGAATTGTACTTTCCCTTCTTCCTAACATCCTTACCCCATTAATGAAATCAAAATACTACAAGGACTAAAAACAGAGTACACAAAGATGTAACGAACATAATTCGTATACTAGTTAAGTAATCCAAAATAGTTGGAATATAAAGACATCTATTGAGGATAAGAATGTACATATTGAATAGTGTATAAGAAAATTGATATGAGATGAGATTGTTACAAATGAGGGCTCGCTTATATACCTACATAGTTCGTATACGAGTTAAGTAATCCAAAATAGTTGGAATATAAAGGCATCCATTGAGGATAAGAATGTATATTGAATAGTGTATAAGAAAATTGATATGAGATGAGATTGTTACAAATGAGGGCTCGCTTATATACCCAGGCAGGTGCCCCTTTATGAATGGTTATGTCGTTAGAGACATGCCTCTTCATTAACTAATTATTATTTAATTAACTATTATTATGATTATTATTTATTTATTTATATTTAATATTATTTTTATATAAATATAGTCATAACATTTCCTTCCTCTTCAAAAAGTTTTGTCCTCAAAGCTTATCGCTGACAAGGCATATCATCTGTTTCTTTGTTTTGTAATCTATTCACATCTTCTAGAATTCTTTGAGTTGTCATATTCAATGAACCAAGAAGGAATCTGACCATTCTAAATTAATCTTTTGTGGAATCTTGTGGTTATTCGATACTTTGTGTGAATTTTTATCACAAGTGAATTGCATTGACATTAGATGTCTTCGGAACATAAGTTCTTCGTTTTTGTTTTGAGTGATACATATATGCAGACTTATTGAGTTATCTGCTGTTGTGGTTCGGCTTTCAATAAGGAGTTCTTGTGGTTTGATTTTCCCTTATGTGTGTGGAAATTTCTTGATTTACTTCAAATATTGATGTTGTTGACTTGGTTATAGAATGTTCATTTGGATTTTTCATCATCTGAATTGCAACTTCGAAATGTGTTTTTACTTCAATTGGCTTGTCATCTTGACTTGTGATTTTCACTGGATTGGTATTCGTTCCTTTTTCTTCAACTTGAATTTCTACATTTGAAGATTTCGATGCTTCCTTCTCGATATGCTGTTGTACCTCGTTTTCCAACGACTTCTTGTCCTTCTTAAGCGTCTTAATTTGCGTAAGTAATTTCTCACTATGATCCTTAAATCGAGAAACTTCTTCATTTTTGTTAGCAGTGATTTTGTCAACTTCCCTTTTCATATTTTGTATCATTTCTTTTACTTTCTTGAAAAATTACTTTTGATATATCTTGTATGTCTTCTGGTGTTATTGAATTAGATTTCAATGTACTGTCCTGTAGTGTTTTTTTTCTTCCTGTAGGAAAATGTTAAAAACCTTTTTGTATTTAGGATGAAAGGCCCTAGAGTTTCCATCCAGGGTGAACCTAGAGTATTGTCACCTTTATCGCTCCATAAGGGGGATCAAACTGAGAATTGTGATATAAATGTATAGTCCCCAATGTTTAATTGTAAATCAATTATGTCATATTGTTTTTTATCCCAGTGGTCTAATTTTTCAATTACATTTGACTCGAGAATCACCAATTGATTAGCAAAGTTAGGGTTTATATAATTTTTTTCTTCGGTGAGAGATAAAAATAGTAATATCTTTTCTTGCAAGAGTCCCCTTAATTCTAAATAGCATTGGAGCATAGCTGAGTGAGGTTTCTAACAATCTTCCATTGCTAGTTTCCATTGTACTTTTTTGAGTATGAGCTTAAGGTTTAAAAGTAACCCCTTTTTTATTAAACCCTTAAAACTTTTATTATTTATTATTTTATTTTTTAATTTTAATTTAAATTTTGATATAATTTCTTACCTCTTTTTAAAAAAATTATAATACTCTTTTAACTTGTAACCTTCATTAAAGAAATTTTCGATAAACCTTTTTTTCATTCCTTATAATTTGATACTCTTCTAAATACTCTTTTATTTTTAAGTTTCCTTTTAATAATTTTTACTTTAATAAAATAAGCTTGTAAAACGAAAACATAATTAAGTAATCCTTAGTTTTTTTTTTTTGTAAATGAAGGTTTTATTCATTTTTCGAAAGGAAAGTACATAGATATCAAAATGCAGGTAGTCTCACCTCGACTGGGTTTGTTGACTAAAGCTAGCAACATGTGACAAATAAACAGTAGCAAAACTAAAGGGACAATCCATAGCTTGATAGGCCAAAAGCACCAAAAGGAAAAGAAACTAAAAGAACACTTGTGACCATGCTCAATCGTCAGAAGTAATAGACGTAGGGTTGTATGGCCCAGTCTCTAGAGGAGTAGGGGGACGATAAGTACACTAGACATGCTGCTCAAAGTGAGTCATTCACGTTTCCAGCTTGCCCACCTTTTTAGATAACAGATTTTGTCCACACCAAACTACCACAATCCTCCCTCTTACATGGCATTGAAAGTAATGCAGTTTGTTGAGCGTGGCAATAACAACCTCGTGTTCTTCCTTCGAGACCTTATCGTAAGCTTCCATGTGATCAAGAACAGACTAAAACAGGTGACGACAAGACTCAGAGCACCACTGCCAGCCAACAATGCCTACACGTGTTGGCCTTTGATTCTGGCCCCGCACACCTGATCCTACCCCACGCGCTGCACTACCCTTCTTTCCCTTCTCAGTTGCATGACCACCTTGAATTGCTCTTGCACCACACCACCCTTGCCACCACGAGCCTTAGACGCCACCCATATTGTACCTCTAGTAGTTCGACCACCCTGCGATGGACGCTCAGACACTTGACCCGCCAACGCCATCTTTGACTCAATGCTGCAACTGCCCTGGCAAGAAGCTCCCCTTCATTTGGGCTGGGAGCTAGAATTACGCGACATAGGTCGCATGGTGAGGGTCCAGGGATACCCCTCTAAAACATAATCAACAACAAATGACAAGCTCTCTGGACACACCGTGAACCACAGTGGAGCAACAGGTAACCCTGAATTGTCTAGCAAACTCCTACTTCTTGGAACATTACAACCTTTTCACCCTCGCCCGGGGAATTGCAATTGGAGCTGTTACCCACCATTTTGTGGGTGATTCAACAGGAATATGTACCACAAAATGCAAAATATGGTCGAGACAAACACATTTAGCACGTGGGAAAAAGCCAATACATGATCTCTACCCTATTTCCGTGGCCATCACCCTGGTTCCTATAGGCCCTAAATGAGCCTCCTCTATCATTCAAGAACACATGATTGTCCCAACCATTTGTGGGCAATGAACTGCCCCACCTTAAAGGGGGTATCCACTGCTATACTTCACACATCACACTCTCACTCCTTGAGCCCGGAGCAGTTAACCAAAGAAAAATCATAAAAGGCAAAAGGCATAAGAAGAAGGGTGGAAAATCCAAGGCCAAGGCAACTCATGTACCACGATAGCGCTCTCCTATACATTATTTACCCAAGTGTGGACTTCCCTTTACTAGCTACCCTTTTTAATTGGCATGTGACCCATGATTGCCTCTTTGTCCCCTACTTCATTCCATTATTTTATCACATGCCACCACTATTTGAAAGATGTACTAAGGACATACTATCCCCTTAAATGTAGAAACCACCTAATAACGTGCTTGGTTAACCCCCCCTTGGAGCTTGGAGACATTAGCACATGCCAAAGCCGACTATGAAAGGGCATGCCATTATGAAGTGCCCATCTATTGTCCATGGTTTGTAAACTTTTTAACTTGATTTCTTTAATTACTTGGTGTACTGGAGGCAAGGGGATGCATTGGATCTTATGGAGGATGGCATATGGTCTCCACCTTGGGTTTGGTCTCCCTATACGAGGTCCTAACCCTCCAAAGGGCTACATTGGCACATGTAGTGTGTGTAGAGAGCCATGGGCCTCGATAGCAGTAGACGACATTCCATGGATCCTCGAAGACATTAAGAGATTGCTTGAGATTCACCTATTGGACGAGGAAGATGCACTTGGTCCACCATGCCAAGCTGGCCCCACAGTTATACCATGCACTTGGCATATGATCCATGACCTGTATGATGATGTGACATCACTTATACCATCATCATAGCCCTTACAGATGGTCTATAGGCATCTTCGATTTGTTTAGGGCACTTGTGTGCCCCCACACCCATTTGGGAGCACCACAGGTTCATTATTTGAAGAGCAAGGAGCCAACCCCTTGTCCATTACTTTTGGGAGTCCTATTTCGCACTATGGCACCTATGGACTTCATTAGGCCTCATCTAAGGCCCAATGACACGTGTTGTTGATCATTTAATCTCTTGAGAGGCTTATTCTTTTGATTATGAGCTAATTTGGTGGGTTTCTCACCAAAAGTTAGTTAGCTTGTACATTATTATATTTTATGGGCTCAATTAGGCCTAATTAGGCAAATCGAATTCATTTGGACATGTATAAATACAAGTGATGTGATTTCATTTTAACATCATCACTTGGATTGATCATTAGCTCTTGTGAGAATTTCACATTCTTTGGAGGAGGAGATTGTTTGGATGAATGGATGAATTTTGATGTTTGGTTAAATCTTCTTGTCTTGGAGCATCTCTTGTCAGAAAATTTGATAATTGGATATATTCTTTTTGCATGTAAGTACCTTTTAAATGTTTTTTTGATATGTAATTTTGTTGCATCATGATGCTAGGAATTTCGCTATTCTAGGGCTTATTTACTGCATCAATTTATGCGAAGTTGTGGAAATTAAGTTGCTAAATGGTATTGTATCATGATTGGGCCATGCAACGAATGAATGAATGTTCCTAGGGATAACTATTTGTCCTGATAAGTCATCGAATTATGCTAAATAAAGTATAAAGACCTTAAAGTTGCTTCAAACTAGCCCTAACCCTAGCAAAGTGTCTTCTAGGCCTCCTTGATAAGTTGAAATCGAGCCAAACCCTAATTTATCCACGAATCCATCTCTCCCAAAGAGCAAGGCAATGGTCTTCCACTAATGATCACTTTAAATATTATTTTTCTTCACCTTCTCTCTTTCTTTCTAGGCCTAGCCTACATAGGTCAGCTAGAGCATCACTTATCTGATATCTCACAATCTAGCCATCCAAATTCTTCGATTTTTGGTCCACAATTGCGCTGGAGTTTGCTCTAGAGGCCCTCCAAATTTTGAGGCAAATCCGATGTTGGGATCTCGACATATTGCAAGCCCTAGCTCGAGCGCTGTTTCATGCCCTAGGTTTCCTTTGGCCAGTGACCTCATTGGGATTATTGCATCAAATTTAAAGAAATTTTCTTCTTTAATCTATTTCTCCCCCTCAATTAGGTTAAGCAGACCCTTGGTTGATACATTTCACCCAATGTTGCACGAAGCAGGGACGTTTTTTGGAAGCGGGGACGCAGAAGCGTCCTTTTCCAAAAATCTAGGAAGCGAAACGTCTGTGGAAGCATCTGCTATATATATTTATATTTTTTTGCATTTATACTCAAAACAAACATCCCAAACATGTGGAAGCATCCAGGAAGCGTCCAAAACAGGTGGAAGCGCGCTTCCAGGGACGCTTCCTATACGAATCCGCACGGGACGCGCTTCGGGCCTTAGAACCGGGGGGGGGGGGGGACGCTTCTTGCAACATTGGTTTCATCCCTTGACTTGATTCTGGGTCTAGTTGGTCCATGTGGTCCCACAACTTATTGAAGCGAATTTCACAAAGACCACTTGGAATCCAAGTTTTCACAAGGATTTTAGGAGCTAAGAATCTTATTGACAAATCATATACTCAAACCCTAGCTCTTAGAATTCCCCTAAGCCCTTACTAGAGAGCCTTTCATCTTGCTTTCAAATAAAGCAAACCATACATCTGAGCCTCTCTTGTGAATAGGCTTCTAGGATCACCTCTCATCTTATCATTGATCCATTCATTTTCGTGATCCCTATTATAACAAGCCTCCTCCCATCGGTGAAAGTCCATAAAGAGTAGGGAGCTTTAGTTGAGGTGACAGTGGGCTATTACTCCATTGTTGCTCTTGACCTAGTAGTAGCCCTTCAAGGATCCCCTTTTAGGACCCCTGATAGTTTGGGCGGAAATATTTTGGCCCTGTTGTCGGGGACACGAGGCGTGTGTCTTGTTCCTCATATGACATATTGACATAATCATAATTGGCGGCTCGATTGGAAGAACGAAGCCCTAATTCTTCATTGAAATTCAAGGTCGATGCTTGTAGGGTGAAGCAAGCATTTTTCTAGACATCTTTAAGTTCACCCTAGCGACTCCCTCACAGTTTACATGTATATCTCAAATAGGGTGTCTTTCTTTGATGATTTTCTCGTGTTGGATCTCACTAGTGTCCCTAAGTACCCTAATCATGTCACAGGAAGGATGGTACATGGGGTACCCGTGTTTGATGGTGACCCAATCTCCGCAATTGACCATGTAGAAATATTTAATGCATATACTTCAAAGGAGAGTAGTCCACCAGGATGTCCTCATGTTGTTGTTCTTTAGTTCTCTCTATGGCCATAACTCATGGTTGCAAAATCACAAACCTAGAAGCATCTCATCCATTGAGGAGTTCGTTGATGGCTTTCTTAGACATTTTCAAGTATGCCCTGCATTAAGCATTCAAGAGGAAGCCTTCATCGAGCATCATCAAAACCTTGAGAATTTAAGTGATGAACAGGAAGACGTGTCCTCCTTGAGTCCACATGATGAAAATGATGATTTTGAGAATGCATGTGTTGGGGAGGATGAATCTTTGGAAAGTGAGGTTGAGGCTAACCTTACCTTTTTCATGGACATTATTCCTAATGACTCTCCTTTTGAGAACCTTGGGGGAGGTAATCCCATTAGCCCCTTGGAAGTTGATATTGGAGATTATGTTCATATTGAAAAGGAGAAATGGGAAATTGTTGGTCCTCGATTCGATGGTGCTCCCATTTATGATACTGACGGGGAGGACGAGGTTGGGATTAGTCTTCCCTTTATTTATGATAACATATCCATCGATACTCTTGGGCAGGAAGATCATTATTTTCCCTTGCATGATGAGGGGCGATTGGAAGTAGTCAATTGTCCCTTTTAGAAAAACCCAACCTTTGATACTAATAATGAGGAGATCGATAAGGCCCCTACCTATGATTCTATATTCAACGCACTTGAGCCTTTAAATTATGATTTTTGGGAAGAAAAACTCATTGAGTATGACACTTTGCTCTCCCCTTTGCCTCTTCCTCTTATTTATCACTTTGAGTCTTCCTCAAGTGATCCCCTCACGCCTTGTCATGTTATCTCAAGTGAGCATGATCCCTTTCCCCGTTCTGAGTATAGTGTCGAGGAAAAACCCCTCATTGAATATTCTTTATCTCCTTGGGCACCCCCTCAGGATCATGATCAATCTATAATCTCCCCTTTCCAGTGTGATCATCATGGGCAGTCTCCCTTTCTTGCTAATCATAATCCTATTGAGGCCATAAAATATGACATAAATGATAAGGACCATAATGGAAATAATATGCCCGTGGTTGCCATCCATCAAAAGTTTATGAGCCTAATCATTGACATATCTATATTTTAGTTAGAAGAGAGGATCTCATGGACTAGATTGCATCCTTTTCTTTATCTCTTCTCACGTAATCATCCATGTGTGGGCATTCTATTTTCCTACCTCCCACCGGCTGTTATGAATATAATTCATATAAAAATAATAAATATAAATATAAATATAATAATAATAAATTAATTAATGGTTAGTTAGTTATTAATGAAAAGGCATGTCTTAGAGACATGACCTTTCATGAAAGGTTACTTGCCTAGGGTATATAAGCAAGCCCTCATTCTCATTTGTAATCATCTCATATCATATCAATTTCTATATAATATTCAATATACATTTACGTGTCTTACAATGGACATTTACGTCTTTGAAGTATTTTAAATATTTCCGCTGCGTATACAACTTTTGTTCGTTACATTGGTATCAAAGCCACATTAGCAGATCCCGACCTTTGGCCATCAACTTGTCGTCGCGACTAAAGTGTTTCGCTACACGAGTTGGAGTTTCTCCATTTTCTTTTAGGCCCTTGGCCACTTAAAAAAAAAAGAGAAAAAATGGAAAAAAGATTATAAAATAAAAGAGTTAAATAATAATAATAATAATAATAATAACAATAATATTAATAATAATAATAAGGCCTTTGGCCATTGACATTGCAATGATTCTAGTAAAAGAAATATTGCGATGTAAATTTTGAAGGAGAAATCATTACATATATATATATATAATATATAAAAGGTTCGACATTATTGATAAAAAGTGCATGATAAAGTCAAAAGGGAATCTTTCCAATTATCTTTAAAACTATACCTAAGAGAAGGAAGAGTAGATAAAATTATCTTGATTCTTCATTAAGTGGTTTACAAGCTCGTGGTTTTAGCTAGTGTTTTAAAAATCGACTGGTTAGCTAGTCCACTGGGTCAAACCAGTAGAAAAACTCGGTTTGACCCTCCATTTCACCAAAAATGTGGACAAACCGGTCCTAACCGGCCGGTTTGTGGTCAAACTAGTTGGTTCCGTCCTAAATTGGCCAGTTAGCTACCACGACTGCGAAGGACTGACACAACACTGTTTTCCAAGTGTTTAGGGTGTTTTGTAGGGAAAGTAAGGGTTATTTCCCTCCAAAAACACCCTCTCCAAGCCTTTAAAAGGCCTTTCTCCCTCTCATTTGTCTCACACATCTCATTTGGAGTATTTGTGAGTTTGATTGGGAGCTTGGAGAGTTTTAAGTTTTTGTTGGAGTAGTGGAACAACAAAGAGTTTAAGTTAAGTAGTAGTCATCATGCCTCCAAAAGCCAAGGATACTGCATGGGTTTATTGTGATATGATTGATGGCAAAATGATTTGCAAATATTGCCAAAAATCTATTGGAGGGGGTATTAATAGGTTCAAGCAACACTTGGCTGGGATAGGAGGCCATGTAAAGCCATGTGAAGCACCAAATGACTCAATAGGGCATATTAGGGCAATACCTTCAGAAGTTTGAGGCTCAAGTCAATGAACCAATAGAGAAGTTTGTGAGTCAAGCAGTTGCAAAGTTTGAGAGTTGAGACTCAGCCAACTGAATTTGATCCGATGACTCATGAGAAGTTTCAAGTGATAATGTTGATCACTATTATCATATATGTAGACTTGTAGTAGGTCATTGACCCCATAGTTTGTAGGCTTTGTTTTTGCACTCTAGGGGCCATTTAAAGCCTCATTGCTTATGTATTTTGTCGATGATATGTATTGCAGTCGATGCCATTTTGATATATTCATCTATACAGGGTATTTAAATGAGCAATCTTTGCATATTTCTCTCTATTGGCTTGGAATCATGGTTTTTAATCTTAAAAATAGTTTTTTCATTAAAAATTAATTATTTAATGTATTTTTTTAAAACCGGTTCGTTTAAATCTGACCAGTTCCGATTCGAAACTAGTTCATTAGGTAGACCGGTCTGGTGACCAGTTCCGGTTTTTAAAACATTGGTTTTCGCAACATGGTAATTGCCCATGATATTTTCAAAGTAAAAGAAGAGCAAAAGGAATACAAAATCTCTTTATGTGAATGGTAAGTTTTACTTTTTACATGGAGAAAATTAACCGAGTCAAAAGTACACAAGTGGACATATTTTATATTAGACCCCAAAGAGCTGGATAACCACATTTCACTAGGGTTGTAACTTTTCAAAAAGAAAAAAGAAGATTATAAAAAAAGATATATAAAGAGAAGTATTATATTATAAAGGGGTATTTTAAAGAAAAGTTCAAGTCATAAAATTATTGAAATTATATATAATTAGAGAGCGGGTATTATTATAGAAGGTTACTTAAAAGATCCATATATTAAAGTTTATAAGGGGTTAAATCTAAAACTATAAAGAGACGTAAGGATAACAAGTTATAAAAAAGGAAGAGTACTTTTTAAAAGCATCGTAATAAATATAAGGTGCAGTTTATTTAAATAGTGGAGCTATATTAACTTTTTTTAAAGTGGGAAAAAAATATATAATTGAAGAAATTAAAATTTAAAGGAATTTATAAAGGTGTTCAAGTTTATATTTTTAAATAAGTCCATTTTTGAAGAAAAAGCAAATGGAGTCTAATTCAAAGAAGAATAAAGAAACTATGGATTCCATATATAACTCTACATTTTGGACCAGATGTCCAATCAAACAGAAGATCAATATTTATCGATTTTTAAAAATCGCACTATAGCTTGTCCAAAATGTTGAAGATTGTTTACTTTAGAAGAATATCAAGATAACGCCCAGACACAAATTAAAAGATTAAAAGAAGAAACCAAAAAACTTAAACAAAAGAACGAAGCATCAAAAAAGAAATACAAAAATTTCGAAGATTGGTTTCATGAAAATTCAATAGAAAGCAATGAATAAATTTGGCGTCTAAGGGACCACAATGAGAAATTACTTTCACAGGTAAAAAGTCCAAGGTTAAGAAACAAAGACTAAAACAAGAAAATGAAAGTTTTGATAAGGAATTAAAGGAGAATATATCAAAAAAAGAAAAAGAAAATTTGTGCCAAAAAATCCTTAATAAAAAATTATTAGAGCAAATAAAAATTTTAAAAGGTAAAGAGAAAGATACTAAGGACAAAGTCAACGATTCAGAAAATGGCTTTCACGTCTAAGCAATCATAACCAAGCCTTACTTATGCAAATAAAGAAGCTTAAAAGTGACAATAATCACTAAGTAACAAATTAGAACAACTTCAAGAAGTAGTATTGAAGTCTCCAGTCATTTCAGTCCAAGTTGAAGATAAAGAAACAAATACCGATCCAGTCAAAATTGTAACTCAAGCAGAAGATAAACCTACTAAAGTGAAGACACATGCAGAAGTTGCAATTCAAATGATGGACATTCCAAATGATGATTCAATAGCCAACTCAACAACAACAACGCTTGAAGGAAATCAAGAAACAACCATTAACATGATAAGGGAAAGTCCAACCAGAAGAACTATTTATTAGCATCCGAATCACAAGAGCAGAATTTCTAATAGATCTACTTACTAGTATCACTTAGAACATAAACGACAAATTTATGTTCCCAAGAATACCGAAGTTTGCAGAATCCAGTCCTACGATAACTGTTCATCACAAATTTCCAGAGATTAGAAGATTCCATAAAAGATTAATCTGGGATGGTTTTATCCAGTCTCAATATGACATTTTTGTCTATCACTCAAAGCATCATATCATCTTATATCAACGAAGATGAAAGTTCAAGAAGAGAAGATATTCTCAGTAAGCTTTGAGGACAGAGCTTCTTGAAGAGAGAGGCAATGTTATGAATATAATTCAATATAATAATAATAAATATAAATATAAAAATAATAATAATAAATAATAATTAATTAACTAATAGGTAGTTAGTTAGTAATGAAAAGGAATGTCTTAGGGACATGACCATTTATGGAAGAGCACCTGCTTAGGGTATATAAACAGACCCTCATTCTTATTTGTAATCATCTCATATCATATCAATTCTTATGCAATATTCAATATACAGTTACATGTCTTACAATGGACATTTACGTCTTTGAAGTATTTTAGATTTTTGCTGTGTATACGACTTTTGGTCGTTACACTGAACTTATCATCCATGTGATTCTGCTCACATTCGCTTTGCCATTTGCTACATGAGTAATCATACAGGTCGACATATTTATATTGATTTGATGATATGTTGGTTGCACTGGCTTTATGATTACACTTTGTATTAGTTTTGTACCATATGCATGTTAGGGTAGGATGCATTGCATGCTGATTTTCATTCACATTAACATTATATGATATTCTCGTGCTAGAATAATTGCATTTAGATTAAAATTGCATTTGAAAATTTATTTTCTTATGAATCGATTTTATGGGTCTAATCCTAGCATGTGCAATCATGAGACATCGCGAAAGCATGCTGCCTCGTGTCTTTCATCCATGATATGCATAGGTAATAAGTCTACGATGAAACAAGAGATTGTTGGTGTTCTCGTGACCTCCTGTTCGAGTAGCTTTGCCCACGTTTCGAGAGATCATGCCCCAATTGGAGCCAGATGTTACCCACCATTTTGTGGGTGATATCCCTAGGAGAATTTTTTTCTCCAAGATGGTTCTCAATCGGCAGCCAATAGATCGTCGCAGCCACTGACTAGCTCGTTGCGCCACTTTTTCGCCACATGAACCAGCCATGTGGTCCCTCACCTGTCTGTCATGGTCATATGTTTGAAGGTGAGCCTCTCAAACTTGAAGTATGCCTTGTCATTTGGTAATTTAGTATTGTAGTTTACTTATCATGGAGACTTTTGGGCATGAATTAATGGGGGGATTCGACAAAAAGAGTGGGCTAGGTCTGTGCTCTTGTCCCCTAGACCTCTTTTGGATGTTACCCTTGGACCTTAGTCTCGTGGGATTTCTTTTACTGGCCTCTGGGTTTTAGGGATGGTACTACATGGGAAGCCCTGATTTTGGCTGCGTGGTCCTGCTCCCTCATCCACATATATCACTCCCCTTGCTTGAGATTCGCCTATTGGACGAGGAAAATGCACTCGATCCACCATGCTTAACTGGCCCCATAACTATACCATGCACTTGGCAGATGACCCAGGACCTGTATGATGATGTGGCGTCAGTTATATCATCATCTCAGTCCTTACAGATGGTCTACAACCATCTTCGATCTGTTTAGGGCACTTTTGTGCCCCCACACCCATTTGGGAGCACCACATGTTCATTATTTGGAGAGCAAGGGTCCAACCCAGTGTTGCAAGGGAGCCCCCCTGATCCCACTCCCAATCCGCGCTTCGGGCAGGAGTGGGTCGGGAGCGCGCTCCCAAAATCGCTCCTGGTAAAAAAATTTCCGCTCCTTGCCAATTTCGGGAGCGGCTTCGGGAGCGTCGCTTCAAGAGCAGATTTTATAACTCGGGAGCGGCCAGGGAGCAAACACTACCAACTGCTCTAGGAGTGACGCGCGCAGAGGGCGGGAGCGAATCGGCAGAAAAAAAAGTCCGGTGTCCAAAAAATCGATTTTTTTCATAAATGGGGGGGAGGAAAGGGTCTAACTTCTTCATTGTGACATTGAGAGTTGAGTGAGAGGCTGATTTGAGAGAGGGAGATTGAGAGTGTGAGAGTGAGGACTAAGGAGCAAGGAGAGAGTGAGACTGAGAGAGAGCAAGGTACCAAGGAGAGAGCAAGGAGCAAGGAGCAAGGGGAGATTGGACACATTTGAGGTAGGTTCGCTGCTCTACAATGTTGAATAGAATATTTAGCATTTTTTTTTAATGTTTATTAAATTATTCCTAATTTCTAAATAATAAATAATTTTTTTCTATGTCGGGTTCCCATTCCCATCGGGCCATTTCCATTCCATTTTATTAAATTTTGCAGATGCAAAAATACAAATTTCAAGCATCATGGTTATATTTCTTGGCATTTTCTTCTTCTTGGTTCCTTTTCTGGTTATTATGGTGCTGGAGAGTAGGAAAAGGAGGGTTAAAATGAAGGAGTTGAAGAAGGTGGACAAAGTGGATTTGATGAAAACCTCGGTGAGGAGGAGCTGGAGGAGGGTGAACATGATTTAGCTCAAAGAACTAAACAAGACCAAACCCCATTGTGGAAATATGTTAACAGGCCTGAAGCAGGGAAAGGGGGTGGAACCACTAAATTTCATTGCCCCCATTGCAACAATAATTACACAGGTTCATACACCTGTGCCAAAAAACACCTTTTCGGGAAAATGCCATGGGATGGAGATGAATAAATAGGAATCAAAACTTGTGCAGGTGTGTCAGTAGCAGATAGAGCCAAATACATAAGGGAAGAGGAGGAAGCCCAATATAAATGTAAAAAATCAAGGGGTTTCTTTGAACCAAGCTCACAATCACAAGCACAAAGAACTCCTTTAGCATCCTCCCAAGGCAGTGGATATGGAGGCACAGGGTCACTAGGTTTAAGGCATAGAACCATATCAGATTTCCATGATGAAGGGTGTAGGAATGATGTGGATTCAAAAGTTTACAGGTTTTTCTATGCATGTGGGATACCATTCAATGTTTTTGCTCACCTTATTGGCACGAAATGGTTTCTGCCATAAATGATGCCTCTAAAAGATACAAGAGCCCTAGGTATGACAAGGCAAGAACCGTTGGACTTGATCATGAAAAAGAAAAAATATCACATTCTTTGAATAGAATGACAAGTTCTTGGACTGACCATGGGGTGTCCATTATATCTGATGGATGGACAAATGTAAACGGCAAGCCATTGATAAGTGTTCTAGCTGTGCCTTTTAGTGGTGCCATCTTTCTTTCAACATATGATTACTCAGACAAGTTCAAGACTGACATCAACATTGCAGAAACATTACTTGAAACAATTGACCATATTGGGCCATACAATGTCATCCAAGTCATCACTGATAATGCTCCTAATTGTAAGGCAACGGGAGCAATTATTGAGGATAAATACCCCAACATATTTTGGTCTGGTGTTTGGTTCACACAATGAACCTTTTGATGCATGATGTTGTTAAGAACAAAAATGAACAATACAAATGGATTGGTGATTTGTACAAGAAAGCAAACAAATGATAAAATTTATTACAAATCATAGCAATACCCATGGCCTTTTCCGCAGTCACTCAAGATTGGAGTTGTTGAAGATTGCGAGGACTAGATTTGGTAGCTATTACCTCACCTTCAGGCGCCTTTTGAAGGTAAGAGAGTGATTGGCTAGCTTGGTATCAAGTCCACACTAGCAGGTATTAAAGGAAAGGGCTACAAATGCAGCTGACAGGCAAGGTTTTGAACTGGTGGAGGAGGCCGCTCTTGATGGTATGTTTTGGGCACGTGTGAGGTAAGTATTGGATTTCACCAAGCCCATTTATCACATGATTCGGTTTGTAGATACAGATAAACTAGTGATTGGCGAGGTGTATGAGTAGATGGATACCATGTCAGGGCAAATAAAAGATATTGTTCATAACAATGATCCCAACTTGTACAAACTGATTCACGATTTTGTGTGTGTACGGTGGAATAAACTTAATCTTCCACTACATTGCTTGGTGTATATCCTTACTCCAAAATACTACTCTACATCTTGGTTGGGCCAACCTGCACTAGGGGGTGGGGTTAGGACCAAACCCCATATAGATGAAGAGGTATGTAAAGGATATTTGGAAGCATTAGAAAAGTTGATACTTGACAGGGAGCAATGTGCTAGTGTGCGCCTTGAAATAGGTAGATACTTCAGTAACACTGGTTTGTTTGGTACCTTCCATGCAATGGAAGACAGAGACAGATTTGATGCTCTCACATGGTGGGAAACATATGGAGGCCATTGACTTTTGCCAAAATTGGCAAAAAAAGTTCTATCATAGGTTATAAATATTTCTTCTGCAGAGAGGTGTTGAAACACCTACAGCTTCATACATAATGTGAAAAGAAACAGGCTCAATGAAAACCGGGCAGAAAGTTTGGTTTATGTGCACTACAACTTGAGGTTGTTGAGTCATTACTGTGATCGGGCTTATGAGGATCCAACATATAAAATCTGGGACAACCACCCAGAGTATGACAATTTGGAGGATGGCACTATACATCTTGAAGAATTGGAAGAGGAACTTATAAGGGAGGAAGATGAAGCAGCAGCCATGCCACCTCCACCATCCAGTAGTAGTGCTCGAGTTCGAAGTCTTGTTCCTTTGCTGTCGCCACCTTCATCTACACCCTCATGTGGAGGGCATGTGCCTTCTAGTTCTGGTTGTCGGTCTGTGCGAGAGACTCCTAGAAGACCACCACCACCTGCTCATACATTAGACTCTCGTGGCAAGGGCCACATGCAGTAGTAGATAATAGATTTACAGTCTACTTGTCTTTTCTAGTTTCTATTAGTTTTCATAACTATTGAGTCTTGAGTCTTGACTCTTTCATATCATAATAATAATTTTTGTAAACAATATATGACTGTGAGTCGTGACAATGAAAGTATTGAAGTTGGCAATTATAACTCATTGGTAATGACTCTGAATTATGAATATGATGCTTCGTGAACATTGTTTCATTTCATTTCATAATTCATTTTATAATATTTCATTTCATGTTAAGTTGTTAACAGTTAGATATTATTTCTTGTAATGGTTAAACTTAGCTTACTGCTTCAACTTTGGTGATGAATGATGATAAATGTTATATATTGAATTTTGAATTTTGAAAGCTTGAAGTTGAAACTTTAAGATTGATGAATCATGATTCACGAGACTCAATTGTGGACGTGGTTGATGAAGATTATAACTTCTAGATGATTGATGTTATATGGTTCAATGATCAATCTATGTATTTTTATGTATTTTTATATCTAATTCATCATTCTACATGTTTTTGTTGACATATATGTATCAAAATATAAAAAATATAATATATATATATATATATATATATATATTCAATAAAAATCGCTCCGGGATTCGCTCCCAAACTGGGAGCTTTTGAAAATGTCGCTCTCGCTCCCGTTTTCTCTCTCGCTCCCCGCTTTCGCTCCCGCTCCCAAGTAACACTGGTCCAACCCCTTGTCCACTGCTTTTGGGAGTCTTATTTCACAAGATGGCACCTATGGACTTCATTAGGCCTCATCTAAGGCCCAACGACATGTGTTGTTGATCATTTGACCTCTTGAGATGCTTATTCTTTTGATT
Organism: Pinus taeda; assembly: GCA_000404065.3. Classification (NCBI taxonomy): domain Eukaryota; kingdom Viridiplantae; phylum Streptophyta; class Pinopsida; order Pinales; family Pinaceae; genus Pinus; species Pinus taeda. Next base: position 115,068 of record APFE031504498.1, on the reverse strand, counting down.
ATGAGCTAGTTTGTTGGGCTTGTCACCAAAAGTTAGTTATCTTGTACATTATTTTATTTTAGGGGCCCAATTAAGCCTAATTAGGCAAATCAAACTCATTTGGACATGTATAAATATAAGTGATGTGATTTCATTTTAGCATAATCACTTGGATTGATCATTAGCTCTTGTGAGAATTTCGCGTTCTTTGGAGGAGGAGATTTTTTGGATTAATGGATGAATTTTGATGTTTGATTAAATCTTCTTTGTCTTGGAGCTTATCTTCTTAGCAAATTTGATGATTGGGTATATTCTTCTTGCATGTAAGTACCTTTTAAATGCTATTTTTGTTATGTAATTTTACTGCATCAGGATGCTTGGAATTTCGCTATTCTAGGGCTTATTTACTGCATCGATTTATGCGAAGTTGTGGAAATGAAGTTTCTAAATGGTGTTGCATCATGATTGGGTCATACAACGAATGAATGAATGTTCCTAGCTAAGTCACCTGACACAGGGATTCGGGACACGTAGGATTCGAGATTCGTGGTGTCGGATTCGGACACGCTGACCCCCCGGAACAGGACACGTTAGGAC